>JAQZBX010029672.1:0-27188 GCA_029593785.1 Cabassous unicinctus | reverse complement strand
AACAAACACACTTCATTGCTCACCTGTGGAGGGTGCTAGGGAATCACCACATTATTTTGAAAACTGGTTAAAACAAAAAAAGAGAGAGAGCAAGAGAAAGAATCAAACATTTAACCTATACCTTAGTATAATCAAATACCTGATGAGAAGTTTCCTTTAAAAAGCTTTCCTTATAATCAGTGGAGTAATGATGGAGTAAGGATAAAATTGCCACCCCTAATGAATTAATGGATCTAGGCAAACAAACAAAACTTGAATCGGATCAAACCTTTAGATCTAATTATCAATTTTCAGGAAATAGAAGGATAACAGAACATGTAAACGTCACAAGGATTCAATCAGCAACACTCAGACTGTGGGAAACTCCTGGACAAATGACTCAGTTTCTTTGAAAAAAAAATTGCAAAGAAAATTAAAAGGAAAGTGAAATTATAGATTAAAGGACACTGAAGAGATCTATCAACTACTAATAATGTTTGGAATATATTTGGATGCTGATTAAACATACAAACTTAATATATCTATGTACTGCCTATAAAAAATTGGGGAAATTTAAATGACTTGTTTTTTTGATGACAAGAAGTACATATTAATTTTTAAAAGTGACAATAACAGAATTACGGTTATTTTCAAAGTATCATCTTACAGAGAAACACACGAAAATATTTATGGGTAAAATAATAAATATTTGAGATTTTGTCAAAATTTTCTGGAGGGTGGGGGTAGGTAGTGGGAATTTAGATGGCAAGAGATGGCCAGGAGTTGGTAATTTTTGAAGCTACTAATGGATAAATCAGTGTTCATTATATTTTACATTGTGTTTGAATATTTCCAAATAAAAATTTAAAAAGGTGAGGGAAGGGAAGGTTTGGAGGAGGAGCACAGCTTTTATGCCTCACCATCCCTCAATCAACTATGTACATACCTCAGATCATCATCAACTGGATGATAATGAGGGCACAGAACTTTCCTAAAATGAGGGAGTCTTTGAGGGCATGTTAAACGAGAAAGACATCAATCCTGTTTTGGAGAGACTAAGGTGAAGGCTTTTGGCTGATGTGCAGACAATCCTCACTTTTCCCTCCAGGGCAAGTCTCCCTGGGCCTGTCCTTTAACATCTCCAGCAAGTTCAGAGCCCAGGGGTGCTCTCGGGGCTCCAGGGCTCCTGCTGGGAAATGGTGCCACATGTATCCAGTGAGAAGACACCAAAAGATGGTGAATGGCTTGAAGGGCCACAGGGTTCCTGGAGTAGAGTTCCATGCCCTGGGTTTAGGGGGCGACAATCTGCCTTCTTCAGTCTATACCAGCACTCCACAGAATCCTGTTTCCAGAGGGGAAACTTGATCACAGGAGTGTGGTCTTTGAGTACTATATTTCCCCTCTTGGATTCATAATGTCATTAGACTTTCCAAGGTGCTGAGAAGTCCTGTAGTAACTTCCATTTCATTTAATCTACTGTTTCCCAAATCCTTAGCCCTAATACATAGGGCAACTATTAATATCTCTTTGGGTGGGCAACTTTCTAAAATTGCCTCTGCTCACCTTCCCACCCCAGCTCTGCCACAATCCAGACTGTGACCCTACTGTAGTTTCTCCTGAGCACTTATAACTACCTAAGATTATATTAGATATTAATCATTTACTTTCTCCTAGTCTTCAGTAAACTAGGACTGTTGACCCAGTTGCTGAGGCCCCAAACCTGGATATCTCTCTTTCTCTTATATACCAAGTTCAATTAATTCATCAAAACAACCTGTCATCTCTCCCTGTAAAACCCATTCTGGCCCTAACACTTTTCAATTTCAGCACCATTATTGTACTAATCAGAGCCACCATTCCCTCTATCTAGAAGACTGTGACAGCCTCCTAAGTGGTCTCCATTACCCCTCTTGTCTACTAAACCAGCCATCCTCCACAACAAGGCTAGAGTTATCCACCGAAAATATAAATTAGATTGTGCTTCTACTTTGCTCTCCACACTCCAATGGCTTCCTGTGACACTTAAAATGAAACAAAATATCCTTATCATGGTCTGCAAGGCCCTGTGACCCAGACTTGCCTACTGCTTGATCTCATTTCCCATCCCCACCTCCCATCATGCTCATTGAGCTCTAGGCACATTGACCCATTATGTCCCCAAATTGCCAGGCATGCTCTGGGGCTCTGACTCAATGGCTCCCTTTACCTGGAAGCTATCCTCCCAAGATTTTTGCAAGCTATTCTCTCACTTTTAGCAGGTCTTTACTCAAAACCCCCTGCGTCTTGATTTCCTCCTCAGTTTGCTCCTTACTAGTATACAGAAACACTACTGATTTTTTGTGTACTGATCTTATATCCTGACACTTTACTGAACTTGTCTATCAGCTCTAGTAGTTTTGTGCAGATTTTTCAGGGCTTTCTACCTACAGGTCATGTAATTGCAAATAGTGAAAGTTTTACTTCTTTTCCAATTTGGATGCCTTTTATTGCCTAAGTGCTCTAGCAAGAAATTCTAACACAATGTTGAATAAGAGTGGTGATAGTGGGCATCCTTGTCTTGTTCCAGATCTTAGAAGGAAAGATGGCCTTTCACCATGTTGGTTGTGGGTTTTTCACATAAGCCCTTTATCATATTGAGGAACTTTCCTTTTATTCACATATTTCAAAGTGTCCTCATCAAGAAAGTATTTTCTGTATTTTGTAGAATGTCTCTTTTGCGGTGATAGAGATGATCATGTAATTTTCTTCCCTTTGATCTGCTAATGTGCTGTGTTACTTTGATTGATTTTCTTATGTTGAACCATTCCTTGATACCTGAGATAAAACCCACTTAATCTTGGTGTATAATCCTTTTAATGTGCTTTTGAATTCAATTCACAAGTATTTTGTTGAGGATTTTTGCAACTAAGTTCATTAGAGAGACTAAAAGAACCAAATATCCAGGAATAAACCTAACAAAAGTTGTGAAGTACTTGTATACAGAAAACTGCACAATATTGCTAAAAGAAATCCAAGGAGATCTAAATAAGTGGAAGAATATGCCATGTTCATGGATCAGAATACTAAATATCAATAAGATGTCAATTCTACCCAAATTGATTTACAGATTCAAAGCAATGCCAATAAAAATTCCAACAGTATATTTTACTGAAATAGAAAAGCCCATTTTCAAGTTTACTTGGAAAGGTAAGAGGCCCAGAATAGCCAAAAGCCTCTTAAAAAAGAAAAATGAAGTTGGAAGAGTCATGCTACCCGACTTTAAAATTATTACAAAACTAAATTTGTCAAAATTGCATGATACTGGCATAAAGGTAGGCATATTGACCAATGGAACCAAACTGAGAGTACAGATATAGATCCATACATCTACAGCCAACTGATATTTGAGAAGGCTGTCAAGCCCATTCAACTGGGACAAAATACTCTCTTCAACAAATGGTGCTGGAAGAACTGGATACACATTGCCAAAAGGATGAAAAAAGATCCCTATATCATACTCTATACAAAAATTAATTCAAGATGGATCAAAGATCTAAATAAAAGAGCCAGGACCATAAAGCTCCTCAAAGATAATGTAAGGAAGCATCATCAAGATCTTTTGCTAGGCAATGGTTTCATAAACATTATACCCAAAGTATGAGCAGCAAAAGAAAAAATAAACAAATGAGACTGCCTCAAAATTAAATGCTTTTCTGCTTCAAAGGTGTTTGTCAAGAAATTGAAAATGCATTCCACTCAATGGGAGAAAATATTTGGAAATCACTTATTCAATAAGGGTCTAATATCCAGCATATAGAAAAAAATCCTACAACTCAATAACAAAAAGACAAACAACACAATTAAAAAATGAGCAAGAGACTTGAACAGAAACTTTCCCCATGAGGAAATACAAATGGCTAAAAAGCACATGAAAAGATGATCAACATCCTTAGCTATTAGGGAAATGAAAATCAAAACTACAATGACATATTATTTTATACCTACTAGATTAGCTACTATTAAAATAAAATAAAAATAAAAAAACCCAGAAAACTAAGTGTTGGAGAGGATGTGGAGAAATGGGAACACTCATTCAATGCTGGTGGAAATATAAAATGGTGCAGCTACTGTGGAGGATGGTTTGCTGGTTCCTCAGGAAGATAAGCATAGAATTGCCATATGATCTGGCAATCCTACTGCTAGGTATATTCCCCAAAGAATTGAAAGCAGGGACACACATGGACATATTCATACCAATGTTCATAGCAGCATTATTCACATTTGCTAAAAGATGGAAGCAACTCAAGTGTCCATCAGCAGATGAATGGATAAACAAAAGATGGTATATAATAATGGAATATTATTCAGCTATAAGAAAGAATGAAGTACTGACACATGCGACAGCATGGATGAACCTCAAGGACCTAATGTTGAGTCAAGTAAGCCAGTTACTAAAGGACAAATATCACCTGATTTCACTGATATGAGCTAAGGATATTGAGCAGACTCATGGAGGTAGAGTCAGGAAGATAGAATACCAGGAGATAGAAGGGGAGTGGAGATTGGTGATTTGGCACATTTTATAAGAAGGTTGATGATACCTGTTTGGCAATGGACACAGGTGATGGTGGCGCAGCAATATGAGTGTAGTTAATGGCACTGAATAATGAGTGAACGGGGTTGGAAGGGGAAGGTTTGGGCTGTACATGATGCTAGAAGGACTGTCCAAATATCCAAGCTCTGGGTCAGGTTGGCCTCTCATCAAGGGGATGGCAATAGGCCAAAAGAATGGAAAATCTGAAGCCATGGTTTCATTTAAACAACCTAAGAACAAAAACCCTTGCCTATACCCCCCAGTGCTAAGGTGAATGATCTGGGCTCAAGTTCAGCAGGCAAGCAGATTGTGGCGGGTTCCCTTGTGCATGTAGAATGGACTGTATGGTCAGTGCTCACCTACACTCTTAGGTTTAAAGTCTTTCTCCAACCCTCTTCATTAGAACATGAGAGCTGTCCAGACATTAACCCTCTGTTCCCCAGCTCAGTTAGGTTGGGACCTTTTGGGTTGGGACAGTGGGGAGAACACTGTCACCCAAGCTGGATTAGGGACCTCGTTTTCAGATGAGTAGCTCCAGGTAACTGGACTGATTCCCAAGAAATGCAGGTGATTTGGGCTCCTGATTCAGAAATATTCAGGATGTCAGACAGTTGAGGTTCTTAAGAAAGCCCTACCTCACAACCTCTCACAGTCTAGTCCTGGTTAGCAATATCTTCTGACTCTCTTGCCCTATCCTAGAAACTAGGGCAGACGAGCACTGTTGGCACTGCCTGGGAGGTGGACCAGCCGACCCACCAGAGGAAGACATCTGTCAGCCATGAATATGGTGAGGTAAACCCATAGGCCAACAGAATTTCTATGCTTAGTACAAATATCAGAGAGAAGTGGCCCTTGGGACCCTCAGAGCTGCCCAATGATACTTGACTTTCGGTGTGCTCTGGGACCTGTCTATTCTGATAGGGGTCGCTGATAGAAGTAGCTCAAGCAGACATAGTTAAAACTTTTATTTCTCTACTTCCCTTTCCCCCATGAGGACTTTAAAAATTGTACTACAGAATGATACTTCTCAGACCAAAGGCAGATCTTAATTAAGAAAAAAGGGCCCCTTAAACAATTAAGGCTGGTTCCAAAGGTAACTGGGAACAAGGTGGAGTAAACAGAACAAAGGCGTAGTGTCTCACCTTTTCAACGACAAAATTCAAAGTTGCCAGCAAAGTTTCAAAGGCCACTATAAACCCATGTCATTCCTTAACATTCTTAAATAAAAGCAGAAAAAGCATTTCCTAAACCAGAAAGTTAATCATAACTTCCAAGAACAGTGATTCTCTTCTGATATATGTACAACCCAAAAGCACAGCAGGCCACTCTTCCAATTCCCACACTTAATTCTTCCTTCTGCATTTCCCCACCAATCTCCTTCCTGGTGCTGCATCTTGCCCTAGCAGCACAATAAAGCATATCTTTATTTATCTTGCCAATAAAGCATATAGAGCACATGTCAAATGAAATGAAGTCACATAATCTCTATTCTCAACTGAAAAGCAAACTAATTGGATGTTTCCTCTAAGGAAAACCATCTGTGGCTGCTGATTATTCAGTGGCTCCTGACAAACAAAGGCTCCTTCTCTTCGCCTGCACTAGAGATATGTGCCAATATAGACATGGCCCTCACACTAGCTGGTCACAGAGGTACAGGAGAATCATGGAATGTGCACTGGAGAGAAGCCCAGAAATTCTATCTGACTTCACTTTTATTGGGGAAGAAACAGGTCCAGAAATTCTGTGATGTATATAAGGCCACTGTGTGCACTCGTCCACTTATTCCCCATCCAAAGGCTTTTCTTTTTACCTGGATTTACATGGTGGAATTTTCTTTCCCAGATTCACTGTTATCGGCATAGAAGGGATTTGCCTCCCTCCAATATATCTGGCCTAGTGGTGAAGTTTAAGTTCACTGTGGGTCAATGTGAAGTATTATGATATCAACTATAGTCTCAAAGTGGTTGCTGGGACAAAATACAGCTTTGTCTCCTTTGACATCTGTAGGTTATCACATTGTCATTCATGTTTCCAACTATTTTCCTCTAAAAGCCAAAATCTCCATGACCATTATTTAACAGCACCTAGAAGCAGAGCCTCGATGTTTGGCCTGTTTCTTTTATAACTAAATAAATAAAATGCAGTTCTGAGGCTGACACCCATCTCTATGGACAGTTTCTTCCTAGGGACGTGGACTCCTTCTTTCCCCAGAATTATGTAAATAGGGGTATGGGCACAATTAATACAAGAGCAGCAGCTTTTGTCTTCAGATTAGAGAAAAAACCAACCTTTGGCTTTTCTCACTGGTGGGGGAATACCACTTATTCTGCTGTCAGGAGAACCTGGCAGGTCAAACCTTGGCACAGGGAGAAGCAGGGAAATCATTAGAAAGCTCTTTGCTGGGATCTCCAGGTTTGTTCTGGCACTTCTTATCTCCAGGGCTGGGAAATGCCTGTCTAAAAGAGAAGACCATGGAAATCACTTCCCTTTATACATTATGGCCCTGGGTGCAGAGGCAAAGAGACTGTACAAGGCCACAAGTGAGTTAGGCAGAGCTGGAGCTGTAGCACAATGCCAGACTGGCAGGCACAAGCTCACTGGGGACTGCCTAGAATCTGCCCCCATGAGAAGGGCACGAAGTCACCATGAGGGAACAGTTTAGATGGGGAGAATTTGAGACTCCTGGAATACTTCTGAATCTACACTGGCCCTTCAACTATTAGGATGTACAGTTGGGGGAGGACCAAGCCTACAGAGCATCTCATTGTGTAGGAAAGAGAAGGGGTGTCTTCACTGGGGAAAGTGGGATCCCCATTCCAACCTGGAATGGGCCAGACAAGATCCTTGCTGCTCTGCCCTACCCACCTTCTTACTTCAGCTTCAGTGACTTCACCAGGAAGGCTTCTGTGCAGTTCTTGGTCTTGCCCAGGCCCTCCTCTTGTGAGGGCAAGGATGGTAATCATTATTGCTGAGCCCAGCCATTGCCACACTGGTGTGTCCTGTGCAACCTTTGCACACTTCCCACAGAAACCACAATAAAGACACTTTCTCAGCACCACTTGCTTTCTTTGCTTGGTGACCAATCTGGTGTTTTTCCCATGTGGCCTGTATGGCATGCTCCCCTTTCCCCAGGGAACTATGTGTATAATAAATCTTTCAAACTCTTCTAGTTTCTCTCTCGATCTGTTTCTGGCCTCTTTATACCTCACACGAGGTGATATAAACAAAAAATTGCTTGTCTTCACCTCTAGTATGTAAGTGAATCAGGGCAGGGACTCTCACTTAGTGGTCTGTAACTTTACTATGGGCACCATTTGCTTCTGGCTTTTGAACCAGCTCATTTTCAGACTCTTTCTTTTCTAATCTAAGTATTTAAGGGTAAGCATTTCTGTTTCAAATTAATTGAGTTGGATTTAAAATTTGGATCTGGGGAAGTGGTTGTGGCTCAAGTATTTGGGAGCCTGCCTACCACATGGGAGGTCCTGAGTTCAGTTGTCAGTGCCTTCTAAAGAAGATGAGCAAGACAGCAATCTGACGCGACAGGCAGGTGTGTTGAGCTGATGCAACATGGAGGAGGTATAATGAGGAAACCCAAGGAAAGAAATAACAAGCAGGGACCAGAGGTGGCTCAAGTGATTGAGCACCTCCCTCCCACATGGAAGGTCCCAGGTTTGGTTCCTGGTACATCCTAAAAAGAAGACAAAGAGACACAGAGAGCAGACAGAGAGCGCAAATATAACAGGGGAGAAATAAATAAAATAAAATAAAAAATTTGGATCTGTGAAACAATGGGGAATCCAGGTCACAGTGCATGAGAAAAGATAGCTTGTTATTCACAGGTCCCAGAGAAAGAAGTGTGCCATGAGGGGTCAATGAGAATCATGATCAGCTCAGGTGACTCAACCAGCAATGCAAAAGAGACCCGTGGTCTTGTGCCTTTTTTAACCTCAAGGGTAGAGGTTAGCAGGTATTGCATGGGAGTCAAGAATTAGGTTAGTTTAATGCAATGGTATACAAAAAGGAAAGGGACTGGGGGTCCAAGGGTAGTGGGGATAACTGGCTTATCATTTGGGGCCCACTGTGGATTCTGGGTGAGGTATGTGGGTGGTGGCCCAGATAAGGGTTTGGGTCTGGGGGAGTTTATGTCCCAGGACTGGGGAGCTGCTTATTAAATAGGTCAAAGGTCAGTGTTGAGGCAAGTGGCTCAGCCAAAGTAAGATGGATGCCGAGGCAGCACACAGAAAATTTTGAGAGCTATGACAATTTCTGTTTAAGAACTACTTTAATGGCATCGTACAGCCTTGGAAATGTAATATTTTCATTCTTGTTCTATTCTAAATACTTTCTAACATTTATTATGTTTTCCTTTGGACACATGAGTTATTTAAAACTATACTATTAATTATTTCTAAGTGTATAGAGCTTCTCAAGTTTTTGAATTGCTTTTATCTCTTAATTTCATTATGGTTAGCAAATGTGTTCTTTGTGGTGGTAGATTTTTTGTTATTTGTGTAAACTTTCTTTCCGAACTTGTAAGTGGCCACTCTTTGTGCTGCTCCATGTGTTTGAAAAGAAGAAAACAGCATGATCTCTAATTGTGGGTGTCCTGGCTTAGTGTGTTTAGTGAAAGCCTTCATGAATGGGTCTTCACCTTTTTCCCACACCTGAACCACTGCCCATGTACCTTTTGTTATATCTTGGATCCTTGGTGATGGAGGCCTTGTCTTGTTCTAGCCAGTCCTTTCTCATCAGAATCCCAACCCTGAACTCAAACAAGAGAGAGTCTGACAGGTTTACCTTGGACTGTATCAGCAAATGTCAGTCTCTCCTGCTCTTGGATACTTCTCGTGGAGCCCTGCCTGTGTGTCTGGACAACCCACTATCCTGTACAGCACTGCCTGGCACACAGGACCCAAAAATATCCCTGCCCTTGACATTCTGCACCAACTACCCAGGGCAAAGTCTTACTCCAGATGAAGCTCTCTCCCAATCTGCCCCACCTTGTACCTAAACTCAGTCAAGATAGGTGTTTATGGCCTGGTAATAAATGCTCATTGATCACCTAGTCCAGGGATTCAAAGTCCAGAGTCCTGATACTCCTAACACATACCAGTGGTAGGGAGACTCTGAGAAGAATGCTGAACCTCTCCATGTTTCCTGAACGTGGGACAGTCGGCCTGATCTCCTCTACTCTCTAATCCATCAGCCTATCCTTCCTATCATCTGTTTCCACAGCCTGATCCTGATCCAAATGAGCATCCATGCCTCTCGTGCTCACTTTGGTTCTCAGTCTACTCAAGCTGGTGTCAGGTAAGGCTTCCAGGCTGTACTCTTCTCTGTTCTCTTCATGTAGTTGCCCAGTTTGAGTTCTTTAGATACAATGATCATAGCATAATGGGAACAGGGGCATCTTTGTTGTCTGCATTCCCCAATCTGAGAGCTTAGATCTGCCAATATGAGCTGGTTCTACTAGTTCCAGTACAACATGTACCAATGCCAGGGACTGTGGGAGGCTTAGGAAAGCATGAAGTACTTGAGTCTGTGGAAACAATCATAATCACCCAGAAATAATGGCATCATGGCTGCTGAAGAGAGGTTGCAGTAGTGGGGAGGAGACACACCAAGCTATTATGGTGAATCAAATAAATGTTTGCCCCCAGAATGGCTGTGGTCTTAGGCAGGGAAGGTCTTTAATACAACACTGAGGTTTCTGACATGGATGCTGGGAGGAAGAAGGCACCATTTAGGACATTTGGGGAAAAGAAAATGTGCCATTGTGAACAAGATATATTATAATGCCTATGGAATGCGATCTTAGACTGGTGTAAGGAGTCCAGTTAGGTAAGTGAGGAATAAATTTAAAACTCATATTCTGGGCAGAAATCAACTCTGGTGCTGCCAGAGGTCAGGGCAGTACCCATCCCATGGCAGATGAACTCAAAGTGGTGGTAGCAGGAGAGTGAGGGTCAGGGGACATCAGCAACACCTGCTACACTAGGTTAACAGGTAGCTTGTCAGAGAGATAATGCTGCAAAATTATACTTCATTTTGTAATACTGTCCTTGAAGGTGCAATGGGGAATACATTTCATCAAGATTTAGAAAATATTTAAAGTAAAAAATAATTGGTGCTAAATTTTTAAAACATTTCTTATTTGTGGAATTCACATATGGCACATACTACCTCTGATGCTGATGCACAGACCACTCCCCCCATATGTGTTCCTATGGTAGTAAATGAATATTTGTGCCTTAATCTGGAGATATTCCTAGTCAAAGGGAGTGTGTACATAAAAGTAGAAGGGAGTAGACCTCCACAGTTTGTGGTCTGTCTAAGAAGGAATCTAATCATTACAGAATGGGAAGTATGATTTGGACCAGGAAAAGAACTGAAATGATCATAAACAGATGAGTGAGTGTGCAAAGAAAAAACAGTGCCCCCGTTCATTTGGTAATCATTATTTCTGGGGCCCATTTCTGTGCCAGGCCCTGTGTTAGACACAGGGGATGCTCGGCTGAACAAAACAGACAGAGCTTATCCGGGAGAGTAATAGAAAACAAATAATAATCACCAAACAAGTTGATGAAATTTCAAAGCAAGGTGGGGACTGAGCTGCAGCTAACAAATGCTAACAAAATGAAGGTAGGACAAGTTGGTATAGTATTAGATGAAGCACCGTTCAAGGCTAAAATTATAAAGTGTAAAAAAGGAAACTATTACACAATTATTCCATGGAAAGGATACATCAAACCATGAATGTGTTAAAGACCAAATCTCTGAAATAAAAACTGAAATATCCTGGTCACAGTAATGCATATCTTTCAGAATTTGTCAGAATAAATAGATGAAAAAGCACAAATAATGTTTAATATATGGACAGAGAATATATATTCCTTTGTCATACTCATGAAACTTTAATAATGTGCTTGAAGGAAACCTTAACAAATTTCCTCAAACTGGGGATTTTAGAGCTACATACTCTGTGAATAATCTAATAATACTAGAAATCATAATTACAAGTTCTACATGTGAATTAAAAACAGACTCCTAATACTTCACCTGAGTCAAGGTTGAAATCAACTATGAAATAATAAAGTATATAGAAACTAGGATAAAGGAAATCACTTAGCCCATCAAATATTGCTGAAAGTGATCTCAGAAGAAAATTATAACTTCTCCCTAACTTGGGACATGGTAAAGAGAGTTTCCTCTGTTCTCTAATAAAGTATTACACAGTGGAAAACAGGCACATTATCTTAAGATGTGGGAAGGATGTTGTGGTAGTTTGGAGCTACGCACCCCAGAAAATCATGTTCTTAAACTTAATCCATTCCTGTAAGTGTGGACCCATTGTAAATAAGATGTTACTTCAGGTAAGGAGTGGCCCAAATGAATCAGGCTGGGCTTTAATCTGGATTCTTGGGGTCCTTTATAAGCAGAGTGAAAGTCAACCAGAAGCTTAAGGTCAACTGAAACCATAAAGAGAAGGACAAGGCCAGGGGAGGTCACCATGTGCATGTGACAGAGGAGCCAGGGGTCAGGGATCACCGGCAGCCAGCCCCAAAACACCATAGTCTTCAAGACCAAAGCATTGCCTTGATGACACCTTGATTGGACTTTTCCTGGCCTCAAAACTGTGGGCCAATAAATACCCATTGTTTAAGCCAACCCAATTGTGGTATTTGCTTTAACAATGAGGAAACTAAAACAAACGTGAAGACTTTGAAGTTCATGTCATGCCTTTATTCCCTCCACTAAGATGATATACACAAGGCCTTGAAGCTGCACCAGCTCTACATATTGTCTTCTCAGATGGAGGAAGCCTGCTTTGCAGGGATGGCACATTTTCCCAGTACAAATCTTGGCAAGTGCGGAATGAGGCAGGAATGTTTATCCCCAAATTCAGAATGCTTAGAGGAAGTGTTTTACTTTCCTCCTCGTGCAAACATCTATTCAACTCTCTGCTTTCAAATATTTGGGGTATATACATAGAAGTGAGATTTCTGGGTCATATGGTAACTCTAAACCTAACTTTCCAAGGAACTGCCGAACTAATCCATAGCATCTGCACCATTTTGCATTCCCACAACAATGAATGAGTTGCTATTTTCCTACATCCTTTAAAACACTTGTAATTTTCTGTTTTTTAATAGTAGCCATTGTAGTGAGTGTGAAATGCTATCTTTTGTGGTTTTGATTTACCTTTCCCTAATAGCTAATGATGTTGAGCATCTTTTCTTGTGCTTTTTGACCATGGGTATATCCTCTTTGGAGAAATGTCTATTCAACTCTTTTGCATTCTTAATTGGGCTGTTTGTCTTTTTATTGTTGAGTTATAGGATTACTTTAAATACTCTGGATATTATACTCTTATTGTGATTTCCAAATATTTTCCAAATATTTGGAAAATGTGATTTCCAAATATTTTCTTCCCTAGAGTAGACTTTTCATTTTCATAATAAAGTCCTTTGATGCATAAACATGTTTAATTTTTTTTTGCTTGAATTTGGTACCGTGTTTTTATTTATTTTATTTATTTTTAATATAACTTTATTTTTAAAGAGGTTTTTAATTTATTTTTTATAGGATGGCTAAGCAGAGCTGAGAGCCCTCTTTTTTTCATCCCCCCCGCCCCAACACTATTGTGTTTTTGCACTCTCTGTCGGCTTTCTGTGTCCATTCGCTGTGTGCTCTCTGTGTCTGCTTGTTTTCTCTTCAAGAGGCACTGGGAACTGATACCAGGACCTTTGATGTGGGAAAGAGGCACTCAATCGCTTGAACCACCTCAGCTCCCTGGTTCACTGCATCTCCCATTGTCCCTCCTCTGTATCTCTGTTGTTGTGTCATCTTGTTGTGCCAGCTCTCTGCACTGGCCAGGTATCCACATGGGCCAGCTTGCTTTCACCAGGAGGCCCCAGGAATTGAACCCAGGACCTCCCATATGGTGGACGGGAGCCCAATCTACTTGAGCCACATCTGCTTCCCTTAAAGAGGTTTTAGATTGCAGAAAAGATACACCCAAAGTATAAGGGTTTCCCATATACCTCACCCCTCATCCTCCCACATCTTCCTCTATTAACAACATCTTTCATTAGTGTGGTATATTTGTTACACATGATGAACACATATTCAAGCATTGCTACTAACCAAGGTCTATAATTTGCATTGTGGCTTATACTTAATTCCAATGCCTTAAAATTGTCCTATGTTCCACCTATTATTCTCTTCCCCTCTCCTCAGAAACTCTGGTAACCACTATCTTTATATTAATGTTACATGTTCTTTCATTACCATAATATTAATAAGTTTACTTTGTCCATGGTTGCATTCCCCCATAATGTTTTTAATTTTGGTGAGGTCCCATTTATCTATTTTTCTTTTGCTGCTTGTGCTTTGGGTGTAGAGTCTAAGAAACATTGTCTAATACAAGATCCTGAAGATGCTTCCTTAGGTTTTCTTCTATGAGTTTGATTCTTCTGGTTGCTAAATTTAGGTCTTTGATCAATTTTGAGTTAACTTTTGTATATGGTGTAAGATAGAGGTCCCATTTCATTCTTTTGCATGTGGATATTCAGTTTTCCCAAGATCATGTTTTTACATGATCATGTGCTTTTTCTCTTCATTCTGTTAAAGTGGTATATTATCTCAATTGACTTTCTTATGTTGAAACACCCTTGCATACCAGAAATAAATTCCCCTTGATCATGGTGTATTTCTTTTAATGTGCTGTTGGATTCAATTTGCTAGTATTTTGTTGAGGATTTTCACACCTATATAGCAATAGAAATTGGTCTGTAATGTTCTTTTCTTGTACTATCTTTTATAGCTTTGGTATTAGGGTGATTTGGGCCTCATAGATTAAGTTAGGTAGTGTTCCCTCCTCTTCAATATTTTCGAAGAGTTTGAGCAAGGATTGGTATTAATTCTTCTTGGAATGTTTGGTAGAACTCACCTGTGAAGTCATCTGGTCCTGGGCTTTCCTTTGTTGGGAGATTTTTCATGATTCATTCAATCTCTTTACTTGGATTTGGTCTGTTGAGGTCTTGTATTTCTTCTAGTATCAGTGTAGGTTGTTTGTGTGTTTATAGGAATTTGACCATTTCATTAAGGTTGCCTAATTTGTTGGCATGCATTTGTTGATAGTATCTTCTTATAGCCCTTTTGATTTTTGTGGGGTCAGTAGTAATGTCCCTCTCTCATTTCTGATATTACTTATTTTAATCCTCTCTCCTTTTTCATCAGTCTAGCTAAGGGATTGTAGATTTTATTGATCTTTTAAAAAAAACTATTTTGATTTCACTGATTTTCTCTAGCATTTTTATTCTCTATTTCATTTATCTCCATGCTAATCTTTGTTATTTCCTTCCTTCTACTTGCTTTGGGTTTAGTTTTCTCTTCTTTCTCTAGATCCTCCAGTTTTGAGGTTAGGTCTCTAACTTAAGATATTCCTTCTTTTGTAATGTAAGCATTTAGAGCTATAAATTTTCCTCTCAGGACTGCCTTTGCTGTATCCCATAAGTTTTAGTATGCTGTGTTTTTGTTTTCATTTGTCTCAATATCTTTCCTAATTTCCTTTGTGATTTTTTTCTTTGACCAATTGGTTGTTTAAGAGTCTGTAGTTTTTAATTTCCACATATTTGTGAGTTTTCCCATTCTGTTATTGATTTATAGCTTCAATACATTGTAGCTAGAAAAAACTATAGTATGACTTCAATCTTTTAAAATTTCTTAAGACTTATTTTGTGAGCTAATATATGGTCTATCCTGGAGACAGACCCATATAGATTGGAGAAGAATGTGAATTTTGTTATTGTTGGGTGAAGTGTTGTATATATGTCTGTTAGGTCTAGTTGGTGTATGGCATCATTCAAGTCTTCTATTTCCTCTGTGATTTCTTATAAACGTTCCTTATTGTAAGTGGTCCATTAAAGTCTCATACTATTAATGTAGAACTGTTTATTTCTCCCTTCAACTCTGTTAATATTGCTTCATATATTTTTAAGTATCTGCTGTTAGGTACATACATGTTTATGTGTTATATCTTTTTGTTGATTGATACCTTTGTCAGTATATAATGAACTTATTTCTCCCTTGACACAATTTTGGAATTAAAGTCTATTTTATCTTATATGAGTGTAGCTACCCCAGCTCTCTCTCTTTCTTATATATTTACCAATGTTGTATTTATTGAATATCTTTTTTTTCCCTTTATTTTTAAAGAAGCTTTAATTACATAAATGTTACATCGAAAATATAGGGGATTCCCATATGCACTATTCCCTCTCCCTTCCACACTTTCACCCATAAATAAAATTTTTCATTAGTGTGACATTTATTACAATTGATGAACAGACGTTGAAGCATTGCAACTACCCATGGTCTATAGTTTTCTTTATGGTTTACACTTTGCACTGTACAATTTTATAGGTTTTGACAAAATGTATAATCACCTGTATCCATCATTGCAATATCATGGAGGACAATTCCAATGTCCCCAGAGCACCCCATGTTACACCTATTCTTCCCTCTCCCTCCCCTCAGAACCGCTGGTGACCACTGTCTTTATATCAATCTTACAAGTACTTCTATTACTGTAATAATAATAAGTCTACTTTAGTCCATAGTTGCACTCCCCCCTTATGTTTGTTCATTCCTCAGTCTTGAGGTTTTTGGGAGGGTGATGTCCACTCTGCTTCAAATTGAGAGAAGGCTTAGATCCCATGAGGCAGATGGATGGGACTATCTTGCTTCCAGTTGTAGACACTCTCTGTTCCTTGGGGTGGGCATTGTCCACCATCATCCCCTTGTTAGCTGTCCTGGGTGAGTCTAATTAACTGGAGAGTAGGTATTGCAACTCTGCTGAGATTCAGGGCTCAACTGGTATATGAGCAGAGCAAAGATTCAAGTCTCTGGGACATATATTTAACAAGTATAGTGCTAATTACAGGTACAAATAAAAGGGGCAGAAGGACCATGAATAAGGAAATTATAAATGAGTCTAACATTTTTACATTGGGCCTATAAGTATATTCTTAGATAGATATATTCCAAGGTAAGGCCCATTGATGGGGTGCTGATTTCCTGGGGTTGTCTGCCCTGCCTACAGGTCCTGATGACTTTAGAGCCCTCAAGAGCACCCCTGCTTGAGGCATTGTTTACTGTGGCAGTCAGTGAAATCCTCCTGAGACATGCATAAGTGTAACCTCTAGAATAACCATCTGATTCACTTTGAAATCTCTTAGCCATAAAAACTCATTTGTATTTAGTATTTCCCTCTTTTGACCAAGGTCTTTTTCCAAAGGCATTACTAGTTGGCACTTGGTTATAATCCCTCAGTGCCAGGGATGCCCATCCCTGGGAGTAATGTTCCATGGTGGGGGGATGGTTGTGAGCTTATGTGCTGAGTTTAGCTTAGAGAGAGGTCACATTTGAATAACAAAGAGGTTTTCAGGAAGTAACTCTTTGGCAATATATATAATCAGGCTAGTTTCAACTTTTACAAGAATAAGGTTCATAAGTGCAAGCATTAATTTCAGGGGCTTGTAGTGGTCTGTCCTCTTTCACTAGGCACTGCCTATATACTCTAGATATTCTTGACACTCTTTTAGAGAATGCTGCAGGGCTCCCCAGGTTGGAAATTTAATATGTTGTTGGTTATTTTATGGGACTCCACCCACTGAGATAATACCCCATGACCACACGAAAACATTCATATTCCATAGAGGCATGCTTCAGGTGCATTCTTCCCCCATACATCCACCGTCCACTGATACCCTGAACCAGTGATCCTACCCTGCCATAGTTGTAACTTTTCTGTAATCCAAAACCTACCCCAATACAAGGTCAAAAACTTTTATTGTATTGTGACTTTCATCACCATCAGATCTATTATCTTTTATGTATATTTACAATTTATTCTGCATGTTCATCCAGTATCTACTTATTTTTTTCACATTATTTTCAAAGAAGCTTTAGGTTACAGAAAGTCACATCAAAAATATAGGTGGTTCTCATATACCCCACCCCCTCCCCCTCACACATTTTCCCCTATTAATAACATCTTACATGAATATGGCACTTTTGTTTCAGTTGATGAACAAATATTGAAGCACTGCTACTAACCAACGTCAATGGTTTACATTATGGTTTACACTTTGCACTGTACAGTTTTATAGGTTTTGAAAAATTGTATAATGGCCTGTATCTGTCACTGCAAAATCATGCAGAACAATTCCAGTTCCCTAAAAATGCCCTGTGGCCCACCTATTCTTCCCTCCCCCTCCCTTCAGAACCTGTGATAACCACTAAGTTTCAATTTCTCAAGAATAAGATTCATAGTTACATGCATTAATATTGAGGGCTTAACATATTGTTCTGTTTTATTTTACTAGGCACTGCCTATGTACTTGAGGATTCTTGCCTCTCTGTTTGAAAATGCAGCAAAACTCCCAAGGATGGGAGCTTAATATTTTCTTGTTTATTGTGTGGGTCTCCACCCACTGAGATAATAACTTATGGCAAGATGAACACATTCATATTCCATAGAAGTATGCCCCATGTACACTCTTTTCCACATACTTCCCTGTAGCTTAAGTTTAATATCCTAAAACTATAACAATGACATTTGGTTTGGTACCAACTTAACTTCAATAGCATACACAAATTATGTTTCTATACCCCCTCTGTTCTATTACCTTTTTTGTACTTGTTACAAATTAATACTTTATAAAATGTATGCCCTAAAGCATAGGTTTATCACTAATTTTTATGCATTTGCATTTTATTTTACTTTTTTTAAAGTGGTACCAGGGATTGAACCTAGGACTTTGTACATGCAAAATAGGTGCCGAACCACTGAGTTACACCTGTTTCCTGCCTTTGCATTTTAGATCCTGTAAAAAGTAAAAAGTGCAGCTATATCCTCAAATTACAATACAGTAATATTGGTGTTTAGAATTAACCGTATGGTTGCCTTTACTAAAGCTTTTATTTCTTTATGCCACTTCAATCTACTATATTCTTTCATTTCCTTTCCTTTCAATCTGAAGAACTTCCTCTAGCATTTCTTGTTGGGTATGTCTAGTGGTGACATGCTCCCTCAGCCTTTGTTTATTTGAGAGTATGTTAATCTCTCCCTCATTTTTGAAAGATGGTCTTACTAGATATAAAATTATTGATTGCCAATTATTTTCTTTCAGGACTTTAAGAATTTCATCCCATTGTCTTCTTGTCTACATGATTTCTGATGAGAAATAGGCATTTGATATTATTGATGCTCCTTTGTACATTATACATTGCTTTTCTCTTGCAGCTTTCAGAATTCTCTCCTTGTCTCTGGCATTCATTGGTTTGATTATAGTATGTATGGACATAACTCCCTTTCCAGTTATTCTGTTTGGAATTCATTGCACTTCTTGATTTTGTGTATTCATGTCTTTATTTAAATGTGGGAAATTTTTTGTCATTATTTCTTTGCATATTATTTCTGCCCCCTTCTCCCTTTCTTCTCCTTCTGGGACTCCCATAATGCCTATATTGGTACACTTGATGGTGTCCTGAAGGCCACCTAGCCCCATTGAGCATTGTCTTACCACACTCTACTCCCTTTCAGCCTCATTTTAACCCATCTTCCAGATTCTAGCTCTGTGAGTCTGCTTAATTTGCTTATTTCATGTCATTGAAGTCATGTAATATTCATCCTTCAGTGACTGGCTTACATCATTCAACATAAAATCTTCAGGATTCATCCATGTTATGCAATGTGTTAATATTGCATTCCTTCTTACAGATGAGAGATATTCCATTGCATGTATATTCCACAATTTGCTTATCCATTTATCTGTTGATGGACACTTGGGTTGCTTCCAACTTTTGGCAATAGTGAATAATACTGCTATGAACATTGGTGTGCACATATCTGTTCGTGTCCCTGCTTTCAATTTTTCTGGGTATATACTCCACAGAGGGATTGCTGCACCGTATGGCAGTTCTACAGTTAGTTTCCTGAGGAACTGCCAAATTGTCTTCTACAATGGCTTCACCATTCTACTTTTTCCCCAGCAGTGGATAAGTGTTCCTTTTCCTCCACATCCTCTTCAAGACTTGCAGTCCTCTGTTTTTTCAATAGCTGCCAGTCTAATAGGTGTAAAATCATATCTCATTGTAGTTTTTATTTGCATTTCCCTAATAGCTAGTGATGTTGAGCATCTTTTCATGTGCTTTTTAGCCATTTGTATTTCTTCTTTGGAGAAGTGTCTATTCAAATCTCTTGCCCATTTTTAAAGTGGGTTTTTTTATTTTTATTTTTAAGATGCATGATTTCTTTATATATGCTGGATAATAGGCCCCTAACAGATAGATGGTTTCCAAATAATTTCTCCCATTGAGTAGGCTGCCTTTCACTTTCTTGACAAACTCCTTTGAAGCATAAATGGTTTTAATTTTGAGGAGGTCTCATTTATCTATTTTTTTCTTTCATTGCCCATGTTTTGGGTGTAAAGCTTATGAAACCACTTACTACTACAAGATCCCATAGATTTTCCCTTACATTATCTTCTTGGGAGCTTTATGATCTTGGTTCTTATGTTTAAACCTTTGATCCATCTTGAGTAAATTTTTGTATAGTGCATGAGATGGTGATCCTCTCTCATTTTTTTGCATATGGATACCCTGTTCTCCAAGCACCATTTGTTTTAAAGACCATTCTGTCCCAGTTGAGTGGGCTTGGTGGCCTTGTCAAATATCATTTGACCATATATGCAATGATCTATATCAGAACTCTCAGTTCTGTTCCATTGGTCAGTATGTCTATTCTTGTGCCAATACTATGAGTTTTGACCATCGTAGCTTTGAAGTATATTTTAAATTCAAGTAGTGTGATTCCTCCAATTTCACTTTTCTTTTTCAAGATGTTTTTGGCTATTTGGGGCCCCTTGCCCTTCCAAATAAGCTCCATAATTAGCTTTCCCAATTCAGTAAAAAATGTTGTAGTAATTTTTAGTGAGATTGCATTAAATCTTTAAATCAGATTGGGTAGGACAGACATATTAATGATGTTTACTCTTCTGATCCATGAACATGGACTATTCTTCCATTTATTTAGGTCTTCTTTGATTTCCTATAACAATGCTTTGTAATTTTCTGTGTACAAATTCTTTACATCTTTAGTTAAATTTATGCCTAGATATTTGATTCTTTTAGTTGCTATTGTAAATGGAATTGTTTTCTTGATTTCCTTCTCAGATTGCTCATTATTGGCGTACAGAAATGAAACTAAATTTTTGTGTTGATCTTATATCCTGCCATATTGCTGAACTCAGTTTATCAGCTCCAGAAACTTTGTTGTATATTTTTCAGAGCTTTCTATGTATAGGATCATGTTATCTGCAAGTAGTGAGATTTTGACTTCTTCCTTTCCAATTTGGATGACTTTTATTTCTTTTTCTTGCTTAAGTGCTCAAGCAAGTTCTTCTAACACAGTGTTAAATAAGAGCAGTCACAGTCGGCATCCTTGTCTTATTCCAGATCTTAGAGGCAAAACTTTTAGCATTTTACAGTTGAATATGATGTTAGCTGTGGGTTTTTCATATATACCCTTTATCATGTTGAGGAAGTTTCCTTCTATTCCTAACTTTTGAAGTGTTTTTATCAAGAAAGGATGTTGTATTTTGCCAAATACTTTTTCAGCATCAATAGAGATGATCATGTTATTTTATTTCTGTTAATGTGGTGTATTACACTGATTGATTTTCTTATGTTGAACCATCCTTTCACACCAGGGATGAAACCCATTTGGTCATGGTGTATAATTCATTTGAAATGTTGTTGGATACTTTTGTCAAGTTTTTTTTTGTTGAGGATTTTAGCATCCAGATTCATTAGAGGGATTGGTCTCTAGTTTGCTTTACTTGTGGCATCTGTTTGTGGTTTTGGTACAAAGGTGATGTTGGCATCATAGAATGACTTGGGCTATATTCCTTCCACTTCTATTTTTTGGAAGAGTTTAAGCAAGATTGGTGTTAGTTCTTTCTGTAATGATTGGTAGAATCAACTTGTAAAGCCTGGGCTTTTCTTAGTTCAGAGTGTTTTTTTTTTTTAAAGATTTCTTTTATTTATTCATTTCTCTCCACCCCATTGTTGTTTGCACTTGCTTTATCTGTTATTTGTGTGATTGTCTTCTTTTTAGGAGGCACCCGGAACTGAACCCAGGAACTCCCATGTGGGAGGGAGACGCCTAATTACTTGAACCAACTCAACTCCTTGCTTTGCTGTGTCTCCCATTATATTTTCCTCCTTGTGTCTCTTGATGCATCATCTTGTTGCATCAGCTTGCCACTCCAGCCCATCGTGTCATCTTGCTGTCTTGTTTGTTTCTTTAGGAGGCACTGGGAACTGAACCCAAGACCTCCCATGTGGTAGGCAGGAGCTCAATCACTTGAGCTACATCTGCTTCCTAGTTCAGAGGATTTTTGATGACTAATTCAATCTTATTACTTGTGATTGGCCTGTTGAGTTCATCAATTTCTTCTTTTGTGAATGTAGGCTACATGTGTGTTTCTAGAAATTGGTCCATTTCATCTAAGTTAAGTATGTTGACATACAGTTTTTCAAAGTATCCTTGTATGATACTCTTTATTTCTGTGGGATCAGTGATGATACCCTCTTCCTCATTTCTTATTTTATATATTTGCACCTTCTTTCTTTTTTTCTTTGTTAGTCTAGGTAAGGGTTTGTCAATTTTATTCATCTTCTCAAAGAATCAGCTTTTAGTTTTGTTAATTTTTTCCAGTGTTTTTTTTATTTTAAATTTCATTTAGTTCTGCTCTAATCTTTGTTATTCCCTTCTTTTTATTTGCTTTGGGATTAGTTTGTTGCTTGTTTTCTAATTCCTCCAGGTATGCAATTAGGTCTTTGATTTTAGCTCATTCTTCTTTTTTAATATAGGCATTATGGCTATAAATTTCCCTCTCAGCACTGTTTTTGCTGCATAACATAGGTTTTGACACATTGTGGTCTCATTTTCATTCATCTCAAGGTAGTTACTGATTTCTTTTGCAATTTCATCCTTGACCCACTGCTTGTCTAAGAGTGTTATTTAACTTCCATATCTTTGTGCCTAATCTGCTTCTCTGCCCCTTACTGATTTTCAGCTTCATTTCATTGTGGTCAGAGAAATTATTTTGTATAATTTCAATCTTTGTGAATTTGTTAAGAGTTGTTCTGTGGCCTGTCCTGGAGAATGATCCATGTCCGCTCAAGAAGAATATATATCTTGCTGTATTTGGTTGTAATGTTGTGCATATGTCTATTAGGTCTAGATCTTCTAATGTATTATTCAAGATCTCTGTTTCTTTATTGTCCTTCTGTTGAGATGTTCTGTCTAATGGTGATAATGGTGTATTAAAGTCCGTCACTATAATCATAGAGGTATCTATTTCTCCACTTAGTTTTCCAATGTTTGCTTCATGTATTTTGAGGTGTCCTCGTTAGGTGCATAAATGTTTGTGATTGTCTTCTTTTCTTGAGTAGATTACCCCTTTTATTAAAATATTGTGCTCTTCTTTGTCTCTTAAATAGTTTCGAATTTAAACTCCATTTTGTCTGATATTAATATAGCTACTCCCACCCTTTTTCAGTTATTGTTTGCATATCAAGTTGCTTTTTAAGCATTCACTTGCAACCTACTTGCAGTCCTGGGTCTAAGGTGAGTTTCTTGTAGACAGCATATATATGAGTTATATTTCCTTATTCATTCTGCCAATCTGTGTCTCTTGATTGGAGACTTTAATCCATTAACATTCAATGTTATTACTGCCAAAGCATCACTTACATTAGTCATATTTTCTTTAGGTTTATATGTCATATTTTGATTTTTATTTCTCTTTTTATCTTTTTAATTATTCTTACTGACAATATTACTTTCTACACTCTTCTCCAACCCTCTTTCTCCTGGTTTTTCCATTCAACCTGCAAAACTCCCTTTAGTATTTCTTGAAGGGCAAGTTTCTTCTTGAAGGGCAAGTTTCTTCTTAATTTCTGATTATCTGTGAATACTTTGAACACTTCCTCATTTTTGAATGCCAGCTTTGCTGGATACAGAATTCTTGACTGACAGTTTTTTGTTTTTTTTTTCATTTAGCATCTTAACTATGTCATACCACTGCCTTCTTGCCTCCATCATTTTGGATGAAAAATCTGAGCTTAATCTTATTGAGCTTCCCTTGTGTGTGATGAATCTCTTTTCTTTTGCTTCTTTCAGTACTCTTTGTCTTGAGCATTGGACAATTTGATAAGTACATGTCCCAGAGTAGTCCTGTTTGGATTTATATTATTTGTGGTGTGCCATGTTTCCTGGACATGTACTTCCATGACCCTCAAAGAAGTAGGGAAATTTCCAGCCACTATTTCCTCCAATATTCTTTCTGCCCCCTTTCTCATCTTTTCACCCTGTGGAATGCTTATAATGCATATGTTTGTTCGTTTCACGTTGTCATTCAATTCCCTGTGTCCCTGCTGGCTTTTATCTCTTTATCTGTCTGTTCTACTATCTGTCTGATTTCAAATGTACTATCTTACACATCTCTAATTCTTTCCTCTGCCTGTTCAAATCTGCTGTTATGTGCTTCCAGTATATATATATATTTAAGATTTATTTATTTTTCCTTCCCTCCCTGATTGTTGTGTCTGTTCACTGTGTGTTTGCTGTGTCTGCTCATCTTCTTTAGGAAGCACTGGGACCTGAATCCTAGACCTCCCATGTGGAGGTGTGTGCCCAATCACTTGAGCCACATCTGCTCCCCCCTCATTGTGTCTTCTCATTGTGTCCCCTCATTGTGTCTCCTCATTTCATCAGCTCATTTTGTCTCCTTGTTGCATTAGCTCCTTGTCTGCTCATCTTCTTTAGGAGGCACTGGGAAATGAACCCAGGACCTGCCATGTGGGAGGTAGGCACCCAACTGCTTGAGCTACATCTGTTTCCCACCAGCATATTTTTAGTTTCTTACATTGTGCCATTCATCACCATCAGATCCGTTATTTTTATGTATGTTTATGATTTCTTCAGTATGTTCCCCCAGTATCGTCTTCTTTTTTTGTGTCTTTTCTTTTTTTTTGAAGATACTTGGAGTATATAAATGTTACAGAGAATATAAAGGGGATTCCCATATGCCCTGCTCCCCACACCTCCCACATTTTCCCACATTAGCAACATCTTTCATTAGTGTACTACATTCATTACAATTAATAAACACATTTTGGGACATTGCCACTAAGCATGGATTATAGTTTACATTGTAGTTTACACTCTTTCCCATTCAATTCTGTAGGTTATTGCTAGATACATAATGGCTTGTATCTGTCATTTTAATGTCATTCAGGACAATTCCCAAGTCCTGAAAATATCTCCATGTTACACCTGTTTTTCCCTCTCCCTACCCTCAGAACCTCCAGTGGCTATTGCCTCCACATCAACGATATTTCTTCCATTGCTAGAATCACAATAAGTCTATAGTAGAATACCAGTAAGTCTGCTTTAGTCCATAGTTCATTCCCCAACCCTATGGATTCTGAGATGATGGTGCCCACTCCACCTTTAACTGAGAGAGTGCTTCAATCCCATACAGCCAATGGATGGAACTCTCTTGCTTGCAGTTGTAGACACTTTCGGTTCCTTGGTATGTTTGTTGTTCATCATCACCTCCTTGATAGTTGTCCTGGGTGAATCCAATGAACTGGAGAGTAGGTGTTGCAACTCTGTTGAGATTCAGGGCCCAACTGGCACATGGACAGCCTAACTTTAGGATTAATTATGTGTTCAAATAGAAGGGCAGAAGAGCCATGTGTAGGGAAACCATAACTGTGTCCAACTCTGTCACACTGGGGAGCATATATTCTAAAGCAGGGCCCACTTGCAAGGGACCAAACTCCTGAGCTATCTGCCCTGACTATAGTGTCTGGCTGTCTCCAGTGTCCTCAGGAGCCCCGCTTTATATTTTATTATTATTTTTATTTTTTAAGTAAATTTTATTTCAACTTCAAAAAATAAAATAACATACTAAAAGAAGCCTAACAAATTATGGAAGCATCACATTTAAAAAATTCTGTTCAGTAAAATTTACAACATTTTTTCCTAAATGAAACTCAATTGCTTCTCTAGTGTTCAGAAAGATGCATAAATGAGCACAGATTGTTTAAATGGCATGACCAAGATTTCCTTGCTAAAGAATAAAATGAAGAAAAAATGCTTATTCATTATCATATCTCATAAAACTAAACCCCATATTATTTTTTTACCTTTAGCATTGATATAGTGTCTTCTTTGCCTTTGCTACAAAAATATAATATTACTGTTAACTATAGTCTATAAATTACATTAATTGTATTTTTCCTGTGTATCACTATATTCTTAACACCTTGTAATAGAACATTTTTGTATTTACGTTAACCACAAACCTCATTCAAAATCACTATATTATACAATCCTTAGATTATCTTCTAGCTGTCTTTAAATTAATATTTTTTTAATAATAACTTTTTATTTTTTAAAAGATGCTTAGATTACATAAATGTTACACAAAATTTATAGGGATTCCCATATGTCCCACTCCCCACACCTCTCACATCCTCCCACATAAACATCCTTCATTAGTGTTGCACATTCATAGCAATTGATAAACACATCCTAAGGCTTTGCCATTAAGCATGGAACATAGTTCACATTGTAGTCTACACTCTCTCCCACACAGTTCTGCATGTAATGTGATGATATAAAATAGCCTATATCTGTCGTTGCAGTGTCGTTCATGATGATTCCCAAGTCCTGAAAAAGCCCCTGTATTACAACTGTTTTTCCCTCTCCCTGCCCCCAGTGCCTCCAGTGGCCACTGGCTCCACATCAATGTTGTAATTTCTTCCGTTGCTAGAATCACAATATGTCTATAGTAGAATACCAGTAAATCCATTCTAGTCCATAGTTCTTTCCCCAATCCCGAGGATTCTGGGATGGTGACATCCACTCCACCTCTAATTGAGAAAGGGCTTATATCCCATGGGGAAGATGGATAGTACTATCTTGCCTGCAGAGGAGCCCCGCTATTTAAGGCAGTATCTATTTTGGCTGTCAATGAGATCCTGCTGAGATGTGCATAAGTGTTACCTCTGGAATGACCTCCCAACTAACTTTGAAGTCTCTTAGCCATATAAACTCAGCTCTCTTTATCCTTTCCCGCTTTTAGTTAAGGTCTTTTTTTTTTTTTTTCTACTTTCATTGCATGTTGGCACTTGGTAGCAATCCCTTGGTGCCAGGGAGGTTCATCCTTGGAAGTCATGCCCCATGCTGGGAGGAAGTTATTGCATTTATATGCTGAGTTTGCCTTAGAAAGAGGCCACATTTGAGCAACAAGGAAGATCCCAATAGGTAACTCTTAGGTGCCCCACACTATTAAGTTAGGTTTCAATTTCAAGAGCAAAGACTCATAAGCATAGTCATCAATATTAAGGGCCCATCAATGGACTGTCCTCCTTCACTAGACATTGCCCCTGCACTTGTGGGATTGTTGCTGTTCCATTAGGGAATGTGGCAGAGCTCCCCAGGATGGGAAATTGATATTCTTTTGGT
The DNA here is from genome assembly GCA_029593785.1 of Cabassous unicinctus. Lineage (NCBI taxonomy): Eukaryota > Metazoa > Chordata > Mammalia > Cingulata > Chlamyphoridae > Cabassous > Cabassous unicinctus. The sequence continues at coordinate 21 of JAQZBX010029672.1, read as the reverse complement.
TATAGTGTGAATCTCCACCCA
>JAQZBX010029671.1:0-27201 GCA_029593785.1 Cabassous unicinctus | reverse complement strand
AGTAACACAAGATGATTTCATAGATAAACATTTTATGCATATTTTCACATATTTTTCATGATAAAATTGTTAACTTTACCACCACCCTCAACCTCTATTTCCACCCTGTAAATAGGTAAGAGACAGAGTTCCTTGGGAAAGATAGAAACAAAAAGTTCTCACCTAGCTAAGAGAAAATACAAGGATAGAAGTGGCATACTAAACCAAAAACTAGGGCTTAGCGAATGTTCAGCACTGCGGTAGGGTTGAGAAAGCATGGCCAGAGGTGTAAGTGAATTTGAGGGTGAAGGTAAAATTAGATAGAATAGTTGAGGCCAGAATGGGGAACTAGTTGAGGTGGGAAGGAGCCATCGCCTCCCATTTCTGCTGGCTTTGAGAAATGCTTTGATGAGCCAATATGGAGCCCCTGGACTTGAGTGAAATGGAATGGGACAGATGGTGGGACCTATCCCAAGGGAAGACAAAGTGATACAACTGAACACAGGGTGGGAATGATGACTGCTCTTTGGTAATATTAGATTGTGAATCCGTGAATTTATAGTAGAAGCTACAAATTCTACTCCCAGTAGGATAAGAAAGGTGCATCCAGTCAGAAATTATTACGGCAGCAATAAATGGTGTGGATGCCCTCTTCCAAAACCAAAGGAAGTAAAGCTTCCATTTTACTCCTGTATTTTCCCTGGGCAGTCTTCAGCCTGGCGTTTTCAAACTGTATACCTTGCAGCCCTGGGGTTCGGCAGGGATGCTTGGCTCGGGGGAGGGGATTGCCATGGGGAAGAATGGAAGGGTGGACTACCCCAAACCTCATCCTCCTTTTTATCCCAATTTTTTCAGAGCAGGTATGCTATGATGGGCATTATATTTTGGTGTTCTGTGTGGATTTCATTCGGAAAAAAGTTTTCCGCTACTGAAAATGCAGTGCGGAAATCACTATTCTGGTGAGGGCTCAGCCTCTGTGGGCCTTTGCTCATTAGGTCAAGAACGGGAAATGATATCTGCCCTCTCGTGCCCAACAGGGAAACCGTGGGGATAAACTGAGTAAGCACATACATAAAAACACCGTGTGCACGAGGGAATACTACCAAGTCTGGTGCATAGTACATAAAAGTGTATCATTTTGTTTTCTTGCTTTTTGTATGAAGTAATAGTAGTGTTGTATTCCTTCACACAGAGAAATCCAATGTGTACTGAAGAGCAGTTCCTTCTGCATTTATAAACGTTGTTTTTCGTTTTACCTACCAGTTTGAAGCCTTAGCTGTTTGTTTTTCTTACTTCCAAGTTAGCATGATTTAGAGTCAACCTTTTTTGTACTTGTGCTTAAAAGAGCGTAAAACCCCATAGGTTGAAAGCGTACACATCCTCTGCTTCTTTTCTGAACCTTACAGTAGACAGTCGCATGTCTTTAAGAAATGAAATCACTAAATGTAGACTGCTCCATGTAAATGCCAAAGCACAGAGGAGTGAAAAGAGCACTGAACTGAAGAGGCGGAAGCTTTAGTGCACTCTCTGCCCCTTATCAGGCACGGAGCTTGACAGTAGTTCACCCCTCAAGGTCCAATTTCTGTGTTCATCAAACTAGAGATGGTAATTCCTTGCATAACTCCAGGTAGTTTGGGAAATAAAACAAGGTAGTGGAGATATTTGTGAATATACACATAAACTATCATACGTATCCTTTTTCTTCACTGAGTCTCCAAAATCAGATAATGCCAGGAACCACAGCAGGAAGTAGGTAAGTAGGAGGAGTGTCTGGTGGCTTGGCGCAGATCTTTACTTTTCAAAATTGAAAAAGGAGATAGCTTCAATACCAATATATTCCATAAATTAATTATATGCAGTAAGGGAAAGAAGAAAGTAAGTTGCGTAAAACATGTTGAATGCCTAAGTATGCCAAGGGCATTCGGCAGTCCTGGGAGAAAAATACTAAGTCCACTTTTTAAATGAGAAAACTGGAACTGACAAGTTTTTAACGCCCCCATGTGACATAGCTGAAAAAACATATACGAGTGCTTTCTCTTTCTTTTATGCCATGCTGCCTCAGGATTGTGGATTTGAAAAATTCCTGTTGCCTTGAGTCAAGTCACTAGCCTGGTAGCTGAAATGAACCATGGTGCCACCTGTTTGGTTTTGTTTTTCTAATGGTTATTGAAGGACAATTCTAGGTGAGGTATGAAAACATGTTCCCACAAGTTAGTAGTAAATTGGCCATGTGGGTACAATGTAGCACAACCACGTCTTTTTCAAATCCCTCTGCTAATATTTTGTTCTGTTGCACCCTTGAGTCTGCTACTTTATGGAAGACTCAGGCTTGGGTCTGCAGCCACATCAAAGTGGGTGTCTGTTGCTTCTCAAAACAACAGATCACCGCCTCTTCTCATCTTCCAATCCCAGCTGTTTGCTTTTTTATCCACAGGTCCTCGTTTCCATCTCAGTAGGACGGCCTCCCTGGCATGTTAAAGGTCTCTGGTGTCCACAAATGAATGCTGTGATTCACTAATTATCCAAATTTGGCCCAGTTCATTCAGTCACCCTCTGATGTTAAATATACCTTTGCAAAGCACGTGACAGACCTCACAGCAACCGAAAGTCCTGGTGGGATCCTGCAAGTACCATAGAAGAGCACTGTAGCAGCAGAGGGCTGAGTCTGGTTGCACGGTCAGCGTGGGAAAGCAGAGTGTGAATTTTCACACCCAAGACCATTTACAGAAAGTAGACAAATAGTCATCTGGCTCTGTCTTCCTTAGCTGTGTCCTGAAACATGAGCCTTCCTTATTATCAGAAAAAGGAAAACTTTCCACAGGCTTCCATGAAAATGTGATTTCTTCTTGAAATTAGTCTGCCTGGCGAGTTATATAGCCCATCTCACTCACCTGCTGGAAATCATTTCTCTCCTCTCTTCTGCGTCTTTACTTGGGGGATCTTGAAACTCATTCCATTATCAGTCCAAGTAAGCCCTATGAAGGAAGGTCAAGGTAGAAGCTACTCTTAACTGCACATTTGTGGTTTCAGTGGAAACGTCATATAGACTATAGAAAAAAGAACAGGGATTTTCTAACCAAACAGATTTTCCCTGTGACTATGTGACATGAGCTAATGTGCTTGAGCTTTCTAAGCCTCATTTTCCTCATTGGAAAAATGACAATCATGGCAACTGGAATGGTGTTGGTGAGGGATTGGTGGTGATAAGTCATCATGCTGCTTTTGTACCTCTGTGCTGCCCCGTCTTCTGCCTCTCTTCAAGGGAATTTGAGCTGGCTTACAAAGTTAGAGCGTGACAAGGAAAGACAAAAACAGTTGATTCCTCTGGGATTATAGTAATGCCCTGTATTTTATTAAGTGTTGTTGCAGATTATCTCAGGTAGCTTCAGAAACTTCTGGGGTCAGGGTAAGCAGGGTGATCATCCCTTTGAAGTTTGCTGGTGAATTCAGAGAAGTTAGAAAATTGGCCCCATATTTTGTGTTTGGTTAGTGGCAGATCAGTACTCTTTTGGCGACATCAAACTGCATTTGATATTTCTCTTTCCACTGCTGTATCTGTAAGAAGCTCTTTGCTCATGTAGAATTAGGTGTTAGCTATTTGAAGAAACACCATGACAGAGAACTGCAAAAGGGCCCAATTACGATTCACCCACGAGGTGGCTTATGACATCGTTGGGTCACACATTGGGGAGCACAGCTCTCGTTAAGCTCCAGTATATAAGAAAAAATAATTCATAAAGTGAATTCAGCTGGAAGATATTATAAGCGAGCAGTCTGAAATAAGGAAAATCCTATCAAAAGTCATAACAGTAAAAGACTGTTTCTGTGGTGAAGACTAAAACTCATTAGATGCATTCAAATGTGTAAGTGGATAATTTCCAAAATTTTTCAGTCTAAGGCACATTTCTTATTTTGCAAAGAAAATGTGATGAAAATTTGAACATGATGTCAGATGTAGGCGCTATTAATTTTACAGCACTGATTAATCTCACACATATAATCTGTACAGTTGCTAGCCTCTCCTGGTTGTGATGTGTTTCGTTTGAAGGGTAGGAAATAAAGAGGCTCAGCAGAGGAGGCATACATGCACCAAATTTCAAAATGTCTATGAGCACAGCAAATATGACCATTGTTCTACTGCACCAGCCAAATTGTGCTTGTAGATTAGGCTGCTTGACTTTTAGAATATTGTTGGAGAAAAACAGTTCCTTTCCTTAGCAGGTGTTGGCACAAAAGAGAAAGGATGAGTTTTCATGTATCTCTGTAAACCTAGAAAGGGGCAGGTTTTGTTCACATTCTTTCAGTCTTTTGTGAATGAGCAGTTCATAAAGCATTTGAAATACTTTTCCTTCAGCAAATCACCATCCCTGCTGTAGAATCTGTACAGGCTATAAAATGCGGTATTAATATATATCTTACTTCTCTTCTTTTTCAATCTCATGTCTAATTCATTGCATTCCAACAAGCACTTATTGAGCACAGACGTAACTGAGGTAGATCTGGAGAGATTGTAGTCGAGGTACAAAGTATGGTCCTTGCCATCATTGAGATAGTAATTTAATTTGAGAAATGCCAAAGGAAGAAGGTGAGCCTATACATCATTCTGGTTTCATTCATTCAGTTCATTCCACAAACATTTTTAGCATCCACTGAACTCAATACTAAGAAAGCGAGGAAGTCTAAGACACAGGCACTGCCTCGAAGTCTGAACAGGACATTTGCCTGGACTATGGCTAGGTATACAAAATATAAGCTGAAAATAAGAAAGTCTTGTTGGATAAGGAAGGATTGTGACTACTAATTGTACCAATAAACACTTTGAAACTTAATCAACTGAGAGGGAAAATAAAACGGTCGCTTTCAACACACTTACCCTTGATCCAGTCAAGCTGCTTCCAGGCCTCACCTTATCTTGAACTGCTAAACTGCAAGGGCACAGGTATGCTATGCAGCCAGTCATTCCTCCCCAAACAATTCAGGACCGGCCTTCAGACAGACCTACTCATCATCCTTGGAGTACGGTTCTCAAAATAATTAGATGTGTTCCTCTTACAAAGCTGTGGGTTTATCAATACTGAGCTTGCGCTGTATGTGCAATGTGTACCTTTTTAAAACTCAGCATGTGTATTCTGTTTATTTCCTTTGTGTTCTTGGCATTTTTTGTTAGCTGAGCACTCATACTTGGAATGTTAACAATGTATTTGACTCATCCTTCAACTCGTTCTGTTAAAGCTTGTGCCATTTTTTCTCTGTGTGTATGTGTGTTTAAACTAAGGAGAACAAATGAGAGCCGAGATTCGGATTTGTTGTTTTGGTTTATCTCCCTAATTCCATTCTAGCACAACTAAAATTGATTCTGCTTTCAAGATAATAATATCGACCACATGACTGTAGTCTCCATGGGAACTAGCCAATAAGAGATTTTATTTAATTAGAACTGTCCATTACGTTTCAAAACAAATGAAAGCATATCCATCTTTGGTTTCATATTATCCTTAATATGGCCATTTGACTGACTAGCTTTGTAGTAAGCAGTTTATTAGCAAGAAAACACAGCGTAAAGTATGCAAAAGGTGCTGCTAACCATGCAAAAATGGAGAGTGGTTGGCTTACATTAAATAATTTGAATAAATTGTCTTGTAAAATTCTCAAGCCAATTCAGATAGATAGTTATTGTATATATTTTAAAAAGCAGTGACTGGGAGATCCCATTAAATGAAAATCTATTAAACATTTACACGAGAGACAGCGTAACTTCCTCAGTGTCTTACATTCCCAAATCTGCCATCTGCATTTCTTAACTTTCTACAAACTTAATGAAAATGGCAGAAGCTCCATGTGTACAATAAGGACACTGATTTCCTGAAATGAAGATGGAGTTAGTAATGTCAGTGGGTGTGATCATAATGTGCTAAAATAAAATCCTTTTGCGATCTAAAAACATTACTAACTAGACTTATAATACAAGAGGCATGTAAAGGTAGCATGTTACCTCAAAGCCTATCGGTAAATATTGGAAGTCTGCATAAATGCATAGAAAAGTACATGTGTAGAGTCTGAATTTATAGTAAAATTTATAGAATATATGCCAAAATAACTAATATATATATATATATATATATATATATATATAATGTATTGCCTAAAGATTCCTTATCTAAAATTCCCGTCATATTCAGATGAAGTATATACATGTCTCACCACAGTTTTTGTGTGGGATAGAGAATCCCTTGGCATCAGGGACTATGTACAATGACCCTTGCAGCCTCTGTGGAAACTAAGTCAGACCTGGAGAGGAAAGCACCCAGTTTTGTGGGCAGATCACCGGGCAGAGAACTGGTAGACCATCTCTCTAAGCCCAGCTGGTTGAATACGTAATGCAAGTCAGTTCATCTCGCTGGTGTCTGTTGCCCCATCTGGAAAAGGAGGAGCAGTACTAAATGACTTCCAAGACCTTTTATGGCCAAACGATGATGTCATTCTAAGAAAGCAGTGTCTGCTTTTATATTACAAGCAGAGTGAACAACTGAAAATCAATGGCAGTGACCTGAAATGTTCTACCAACAGAAGGAAATGAAATTAGTGTTTTGGATAAAATTGACCTAATATGAACTAATAATATTAAGCATTAAAATAGTAACTGCCGGCTTTGAATATTGCTGCACGAGGCATGGAATAGTAAAAAATAATTCTAGACTTTATCATGGCTAGTCCAGTACCCATATGGGAGTCAACGGGATGGAATTAGCCAGGCAAAATAATAGCAGGGCAGATTATCCAGCATTTTGTTCAATGCAGACAAAAATCTAATAAATCTGACATTAAAGTGAACACGAAACTAAGAATAATCTGGACACACCACCTTATTCATTACCTTGGTACCAAAATGGTAGAAATGTGGGTCTGCAATTACAAGGCTGCTTTGCACTAAAAATGACAGTCATTCCAGGGTCATTGGCACAGAACGTCAGACTCTGGGCAGTGACATTTGAAGGACTGTGAAAGTGTTTCTCTGTTTGAAAGTGTAAAGAGTTGTGAAGATGCACTTTGGATGACTGCAACCTGTACCTGAGCGCTATTAAAGAATCGCTTTGTTTCTGTCTTTACAGAGGAAGAGGGCGGAGATCTGGCCCAGCCGGGCATCAGTTTTCCAGGGCCAGCAGAGGAGGAACTAGGTAGAGTACAGAAAACAGCCTTGGTTATTGGAAAGATTAGACGTAACCAGACATGCTCCAGGTTTGAGTGGCAGTCTGCAAAGCCTGGTGAACCTTTCCAAAAAAATGTTTTAAGCACATGCTTGACTTCAGAGAGTGTCCTAATGAGAGCCAAATAAATATGGTAAAGGTGGTTTTTTGTTTGTTTTTGTTTTTTTAATAGTAGTTTATAAACATTATGGAAGCTAGAGCTGGGAGAGAAGAATTCCTTCCGATCATCAAGGGCGTCACGGAGGCAATTATTAATACAAATGATAAGTGTTTACAAATGTGAGATGACTCCACTCTTCTTCTCTGCTTCATGTCTAAAACTTATTCTAAGCAAGTTGAAGGAAGCAAAAGTCTTTTTATTTGCATTTATTTTACTTATAACTCTGTTACTTGGCATCAAACAGCTGATTTTTCTATGCAAGCGTAGCATGCACTGAGGTTTAGTTGCTGAGTACAAATTATGCGTCTTCATCCAAGGGAGCTCTGAATTACTGTCATATTATAGGTACTCCAGTGCTAGTTAAAATCTCATGGAAATTTTATTTTTATGCTGCCGTAGACACAATAAAGTCAGTGCCATATTTGGCCATTAGTCATTTGACCTGGAGTTATGCTTACATAAAACAGGGCAAATGCTTCCGTTAGAAATGTGAAACGTTGAGTAAAGTCAACGTCAAATGGTTGAATAAAATCAGCGTCAAACTGTAACTGAAAAAAGAAACCCTATCGACGGTTCAAGGTTCTTTCCCTTTCATCTGACATGGTTATTTTCTAGTCTAAAGTATTTTAAGTCTCCTTTCTCCAGTCGCAGATACCCTTATTCTGTTACAACTCTTAGGGCTGTGTTACATGCATAAGTCTGATTTATATTTAAATTTAAATTTTTCTTAATTTATTTCAGACCTTTAGCCAATGAATCTGTTGCTAATTTGATTGGCTTAAAGAGTAATATTGAAAATTGCGGAGTCCAATTTGTATAAAGCTGTGATTTATTTTAAAGAAAATTAAAACAAAGAACTTTGCTTTTAAATACAAAATGATGAAAACAGTTACAGTTCTAAAAGAATTGAGTTCTAAATTTATTTCTAACTTGCCATTCTAAACGAATCTTTCTTCACTTGGTAATATAGATATAAAATTATTTGTATTTCTTACTGGAAAGGAGTAACAGCGATCTCATTTGAATAGTTATGCATTTATTTGTTTCACTCTGGTCAAACTCTTTACCACAGCCAATATTCGCTATTAGAGACGTATCTAATGGAGGCTTCCAAATGGATATAATGACTTACCTTTTGTGTCACTGACACTTTGGAAGTAGCTTACTTGCATTTTGTACTGTATCTGAACACTTTTAGTACCATAGTTTTATCTATAAGGCCATTTCTTCTTTCTGACAGTTTTTCTAGAATGAGTGGAAAATGCCAAAATAACTGAAAAATATTCATTTTACGCCATGTTTTTGTGGCAGGAATTTGAGGTTTGAAACATTCACCTACTTGAAAGGCTCTCTTGGGTGAGCACTGAGGCCAGTTAGCATTTACTGAGTGCTCATTGAGAGGTGAGGTACGCTTCTCATTTAACACGACATGCTGCTGGATGTCCCTTCACTTGGGGACAAGGCCTTTGCTGGCTCCATTTGCATCTTGGATCTTCTCGACGACTTGTTGCTATGAATGACCATTATTGCTAGAATCACCTGTTCACAAAACTGCAAGATAGACCTTTCTTCTGCAAAAGTATAGATCTGCCATATTTTATCCCTGTTATATAAATAAGGATAGATGCTTTATAGCTTGGAATTCCTTCTTCATGCTCATTGTCAGAAAGACTTGCCTAAATGAAGTTAGTGGTGGTCTCTTTGACCTAAAACAAGGTTTTTATTTACTGTTAGTAATAACTGATCTTGTAGAAACAGACATCCTTTCAGGGGATGTGAACAATGAAAGAATGAAAACTTGACAGCTTTTGGCAAAGCAAGTGCATTTTAATGGCTACATAATATGTCCACTTTAGTCTGAGAACTAACATAGTCTAAGAACATTCTCCCAGTCACCAGATTGTGAAATCTAGTAGATGAAAACTGTGTCTCGTTTACCCTGATATCACTTTCCTGTCACTGTCCTTCATTAGACGTATAAACAGAACCACAGAGTTTCAGAGCTGGAAATCTCCAAGCCCCACATCCTCCTTTAGATAAAAAAGCTGAACCCCAGGAAGAAAAGCCCTGTTTCCCAGAGTGGGGCTTCTGGTTTTAGTTTCAACACATACTAAATCGAAATGCCTATAATTCAACATTACAAATATTTTTTTCTTAACAAAATAATTTTATTGATACATATTAATAAAGCATAAATCCACACAAAGTGTACAAAAAATAGTATTCAGTGTAATCATATATTTGTGCTTTCATCGCTTCAATCAGTCTTAGAGCACTTTCATTATTCCAGTAATATTGATAATAAACAAAAAACAACAATCAAAACTCTTCACCTCTCAATCTCTTTATGCTTCCCCTAACGTACATATTTCCTTCTCCCTAGTATATTTGTATTTATATTTTATAAAAAGCAGTCTTATATATGCAATATCACCCATATTCGTGTTTTACTTGAGGTTTTACTATCTTATAGAGTCCCATGTTAACAGTTTTTAGCTTTCCTTCTAATAATATTCATGACCTTAGACTTTCCCTTTCAACCACTGTCATACCCAACAATAGTAATGCTAGTTACAAACACTATGATATGCTTTAAACATTTCTATTCTTTTCCAAAGATTTCCAAAGAACATTTTTACCAATTCTGCATAGATGAACACTCAGCTTTCCATTCTCTACCCTCTTTCTATTTTCTGGTGACCTATATTCTAATTATTAATGCCAGGAGTTTACACAATATATTGAGTTCATAATAACACAATAATACAGTATTTGTCCTTTTGTGTCTGGCTTGCTTCCCTCTCCAGTTTCATCCATGTTGTCATATGCTTCATGATTTCATTTTTTCTTACTGTTGATAATATTCCATCATGTGTATACACCACAATTTTTTAATCCATTCATCAGTTGATGGACACCTGGGTTGTTTCGAACTTTTAGCTATCATGAATAATGCCTCTATGAACATCGGTGTGCAGATATCTGTTCGTGTCTCGGGTCTCAGATCTTCTGGGTATGTATCTAGTAATGGTATTGCTCGGTGACATGGCAAGTCTATATTCAACTTCCTTAGGAACTGCCAAACAGTCCTCCACAGTGGCTGTACCATTCTACATTCCCACCAACAGTGAATAACTGTTCCTGTCTCTCTACATCCTCTCCAACATTTACAGTTTTCCAACTTTTTAATGACAGCCAGTCTAACAGATGTGAAATGATATTTCCTTGTAGTTTTGATTTGCATTTCCCTAATTGCTAGTGATGCTGAACCTTTTTTCATGTGTTTCTTCACCATTTGTATTTCTTCTTTGGACAATTGTCTTTTCAAGTCTTTTGTCCATTTTTTAATCAGGTAGCTTGTCTTTTTATTGTTCAGTTGTATGATCTCTTTGTATGTCATGGATATTAAACCCTTATCAGATATGTGATTGCAAATATTTTCTCTCATTGAGTCAGCTGCCTTGTCACCCTTTTGACAAAGTCCTTTGAGGTGCAAAAGTGTTTAATTTTAAGGAGGTCCCATTTATCTGTTTTGTTGTTGTTGCTCATGCTTCAGGTGTAAGGTTTAAGAAACTATCACCTACCACAAGATCTTGAAGATGTTTTCCTACATTTTCTTCTAGGAATTTTATGGTTGTTGCTTTTATATTTAGGTCCTTGATCCATTTTTAGTTAATTTTTGTTTAAGGTGTGAGATACAGGTCCTCTTTCTTTCTTTTGGATGTTGCTATCCAGTTCTCCCAGCACCGTTTGTTGAATCGACTGTTCTGGCCCAGCTGGGAGGGCCTGAGAGCCTTGTCAAAAATCACTTGACTGTAGATGTGAGGGTCTATTTCTGAGCTCTCAGTTCAGTTCCATTGGTCAATCTGTCTGTCTTTATGCCAGTACCATGCTGTTTTTACCACTGTAGCTAAGTAATACACTTTAAAGTTCAGAAGTGAGAGTCCTCCAACTTCATTCTTCTTTTTTAAAATCTTTTTGGCTATTCAGGGGCCCTTGCCCTTCCAAATGAATTTAATAATTGGTATTTCCACTTCTGCAAAAAAGGCTGTTGGGATTTTTATTGGGATTGCGTTGAATCTGTAAATCAGTTTGGGTAGAAATGAAATCTTAATATTTAGTGTTCCAATTCATTAACATGGAGTGTCCTTCCTTTTATTTAAGTCTTCTTCAATTTCTTTTAGCAATGTTTTATAGTTTTCTGAATACAGATTCTTTATGTCCTTGGTTAAGTTTATTCCTAAATATTTGATTGTTTTAGTTGCTATTATAAATGGAATTTTTTTCTGATTTTCTCCTTAGATTGCACATCGGTAGTGTATAGAAACACTATTAAATTTTGTGTATTAATCTTGTATCCTGCCACTTTGCTGAACTCATCTATTAGTTTCGGTAGCTTTGTTGTAGATTTTTCAGGAGATTCTGGATATTGGATCTTATCATCGTGAACAGTGAAAGTTTTACTTTTTACTTTCCTATTTCAGTGCCTTTTTTCTTAATCTACCTAATTGCTCTAGCAATTAGGTAGAACCTGTAGCACAATATTGAATAACAATGATGGCAGTGGCATCCTTGTCTTGTTCCTGATCTCAGCAAGAAAGCTTTCAGTCTTTCACTATTGAGTATAATGCTAGCTGTAGGTATTTCATTTATGCACTTTACTGTATTGAGAAAGCTTCCTTCTATTCCTGTCTTTTGGAGTGTTTTTATCAAGAAAGGGTGCTGTATTTTGTCAAATGCCTTTCTGCCTCAATCAAAAGGATCATGTGATTTTTCTTCTTCAATTAATCAATGTGGTTTATTACATTAATTGATTTTCTTGTGTTGAACCACCCTTGCTTACCTGGGATAAAACCCACTTGATCGTGGTGTATAATTCTTTTAATGTGCTTTTGGATTCAGTTTGCAAGTATTTTTTTGAGGATTTTTGCATCTATATTCATAAGAGATATTGGTCTGTAGTTTTCTTTTTTTGTAGTATATTTATCTGGTTTTTGGTATTAGGGTGATATTGGCTTCATAGAATGAGTTGGGTAGTGTTCTTTCCTGTTCAGTTTTTTGGAAGACTTTGAGCAAGATCAGTATTAGATCATCTTTGAATGATTGATAGAATTCACCTGTGAAGCTATCTGTTCCCAGGCTTTTCCTCTTTGGGAGGCTTTTGATCAATGTTCCAATCTCTTCACTTGTGATTGGTTTGTTGAGGTCTTCTATTTCTTCTAGGGTCAGTGTAGGTAGTTTGTGTGCTTCTAGGAATTTGTCTATTCCCTCTACATTGTCTAGTTTTTTGGCATACAGTTGTTCATAGTATCCTCTTATGAGCTCTCTTTATTTCTGCAGGGTGAGTGTTAATGTCCCCCCTCTTGTTGCTGATTTTATTTATTTGTGTCAGTCTAGCTAAAGGTTTGTCAATTTTGTTGATCTTCTCAAAGAACCAACTTTTGGTTTTGTTGATTCTCTCTATTGTTTTTTTTTGTTCTCAATTTCATTTATTTCTGCTCTGATCTTTGCTATTTCTTTCCTTCAGCTTGGCTTGGGATTAGTTTGCTGTTCTTTTTCTAGTTACTCCAGGTGTGCAGTTAGATCTTCAAATGTAGCTCTTTCTTCTTTTTTAATGCAAGCATTGAGGACTGTAAATTTCCCTCTCAGCATTGCCTTTGCAGTGTCCCGTAGGTTTTGATATGTTGTATTCTCATTTTCATTCATCTCAAGATATTTGCTGAATTCTCTTGCAATTCCTTCTTTGACCCACTGATTATTTAAGATTGTGTTGTTTAATCTCCATATATTTATGAATTTTCCCTTTTTCCATACATTATTAATTTCCAACTCATTCCATTGTGATCAGAGAAAGTGTTTTGTATAATTTCAATCTTTTTAAATTTATTGAGACTTGTCTTGTGACCCACCATATGGTCTATCTTAGAGAAGAATCCATAAGCACTTGAAAAGAAAGTATATCCTGCTGTTTTAGGGTGCAATACTCTATAAATGTCTGTTAGGTCTAGTTCATTTATCATATTATTCAAGTTCTCTATTTATCCTCTGTCCAGATGTTTTGTCCAATACTGAGAGTGGTGTATTGAAGTCTCCAATTCTTATTGTAGAAACATCTATTTCTCTCTTCAGTTTTGCCAGTGTGTGCCTCATATATCTTGGGGCACTCAGGTTAGGTGCATAAATATTTAATATAGTTATTACTTCGTGGTGAATTGCCCCTTTTATTAATAAGTAATGACCTTCTTCATCCCTTATAACAGTTATTCATTTGGAATCTATTTTGTCCGATATTTGTATTGCTACTTCAGCTCTTTTTTGGTTACTATTTGCATGGAATACTGTGGCAGTTTGGTATTGTTTATGAATTCCAAAAATAGATATTGGATTGTGTTTGTGAACCGGTCTGTTCCTCTGGGTGTATTAGATTGTATTAGACCCAGAGGTTTCACTTTTACTTTATTAAATCAAGATTAGGGCTTTTCTTTGACCACTTCTTTTGGGTGACTTGGATTGAGTCCCTGCTTACAGCTAGCCTACAGCTGTGGGCTATATAAACAGATGCTCAATCAAAGACAAAGAAGTAAATACATGGGGAAGGAGAACACAGAAGCAGATACGCAGGAAGAGGGAGTGCTCCATAGACACGGCTGGCCAGGAATAAAGACGAGCCTGATAGTCTACAGCTGACCTTGTGGAAAGACCAGACCAGCTGAGCCCAGAAAGCAATGAGCCCCAGAGAGAATGACGAGCCTTATGCCAGCCTACAGGTAAGATCAGAAGAAGCTGGGACCATGGAGCCTTCAGAGGAAGGAGGAAGGCTGAACGCTCACAGACATCGCCCGCTATCTTGTATCAACACGTGGTAACAGACTTTGGGTAAGAAAGTACCTCTTATGGTACCTTGAGTTGGACCCTCTAGGGCCTGGTAACTGTACGCTTTTACCCCAAATAAATACCCTTTATGAAAGTCAGTGGAGTTCTGGTATTTTGAATCAGTACCCCTTTGGCTGACTAATACAAATACCTTTTTCCAACCTTTCACTTTTAACTTGGTTGTGTCCTTACATCTGAGTTGGGTCTCTTGTAGACAACATATAGATGGCTCATATTTTTTTATCCATACAATCAGTCTAGGTCTTTTATTTGGGGAGTTCAATCCATTAACATTCAATGTTATTAGTGTAAAGGCATTACTTACTTCATCCATTTTGTCCTTTTGTTCTGTTGTCATATTGTTCTATTGTCTGTCTTCTTACCCTTTAGTTTACAATTCCTAATAATCTTCATTTCTAAATGCTTCTCCAAATCTCTCAGCCTTGTTTTTTTCCTTTCGGGCTGCAGCACTCCCTTTAGTATCTCTTGTAATTCCAGTCTTTGGTAACATATTCTATCAGTTTTGGGTTGTCTGTGAAGACTTTGCTCTCACCTTTATTTTTCAAGGACAGTTTTGCTAGATATAGAATTCTTGGCTACTTTTTTTCTCTTTCAGTACCTTAAATACATCATACCAGTTTCTTCTCGCCTCTATGGTTTCTGATGAGAGATTGACACTTAATCTTATCAATTTTCCTTTGTATATGATTCTTTGCTTTTCTCTTGCTGCTTTCAGAATCCTCTCTTTATCTCTGATATTTGTCATTCTGAATGGTAGGTGTCTTGGGGTAGGTCTTTTCCAATTTATTCTGTTTGGGATACATTGTCCTTCTTGGATATTGGTATTTATGTCTTTCATAAGGACTGGGAAGTTTCAGGTCATTATTTCCTCAAATATTCTTTCTGCCCCTTTTCCATTCTCTTTTCCTTCTCAGACACTGATAATGTGAATGTTTATGCATTTCAGTTTTGCATTGTCATTCAGTTCCCTGAACTCTGTTCCATTTTTCCCATTGCCTTCTCTTTATGTTCTCCTGTCTTTTCCAGTTTAGATGTTATATGTTTGAAATCACTAATTCTGACTTCATGCCATTCAAATGTGCTCTTATGTGCCTCTAATGTATTTTTACTCTCATCCATTGTGTCTTTCATTCCCATAATTTCTGTTACTTTTCCTTGCAGGCCTTCAAATTGTTCTTTATGGTCTTTATTTCTTTAGCCATATTTTCTTTAAAATCTTTGAAGTGATTTAGGAGAGTTGTGTGATTATCACTGATTAATTGCCTTAAATCCTGTATCTCTTCAGGATATTTGGTTAGTTCCTTTGGCTGGGCCAGCTCTTCCTGTTTCCTTGTAATTTTTTACTGATGTCTTGTAATTTTTTTACCCATGTCTAGGCATCTGAATTGGTGAATTTACTCTGATTGCCAATTTCTTTTTCTTGCCTATTGTTTTTTTTTTTCCACAGCTCTTTTTTGATATTTGGTTCAACTTATTCTAAATCTTTAAAATTGCCTGGCTTAAGTTATCAAAATTGGGCCAGGGACTCACTATTGGGGCGCAGATTTTCTACCAGTGGTAGGATACACAGGGTACCATCAACAGCTTTTGTCAATGCAATTTCCAGAATGACCAGCAGATGGCATTCGTCATCATACCTTTCCAGGGAGGTGTTTCTGTCTGAGCTTTCCTAGTTCCTGTATTGAATCTCCTAAGCGGAGATTCAGAGCAGGCTCTGAAGCCAAATTCACTGAAGAAAAGCCTCCCAAGTCCCCCTTCCTTTTCCCTTGAAACAGCTGACAGGAAGGAAGATGTCTGTTCCCCTCTCAGTCAGCTGCAGTGAGACAGCGGTTTTACCCCAGCTTAATATCTTGGGGGTGGAGGAGAGGAATCTTCTCAGCCACCGTGGGGGCTTGGTAACTCACATTTGTCATTTTGGCTTCTTTGTCTCTGTGGCCCTCACCCTCCTGGGAGTTGTGTAGCACTGTCCTGGTCTACTGACCCCCAAAGCAGGTCCCTCGGACAGCTTTGGGCTCTTTCTCCATTGTTTTGGTGAGAGCATTGAGCTCTGCCTGTTAGTCTATTGCCATCTTCCCCACAAATATCTTTACATGGTAAAGAACTAGCAAAACACGAGCAAATATAAAAGTAACTGCTACTGGAAATAAATATTTATTTACAAGTAAAATATTTATTTATAATTGGTAGAAATAGTATATTATTTGAATGAATGTTTAAAGTAAAATATATCATTTAAATTATTTCTTTTATTTAATTGACATTAAATTTAGAACAAATTTAAGTACATATAAATTATAACAATCTATTTACAACTAGAATTTTCCATATGTTAAAATTTTGCTTGTGTTTGAAAGGCTAGAATGCCTGGGCTTGAATCCTGGCATTTCTATTACACGTTCTGTAACCTTTCACCACTAACCTCAAGTCCGTAAGTTTTTGTTTACTCATCTCTAAGAATTGAGATAATTTCTACCTACCTCATGAGTTGATATGATTGATATGAGTTCAATTAGATGGTAATTAATACTATGGCCCATAAGAAGTCATGTGAAAAATTATTAAGCCCAATTTTCTCCTATCGTAGATAAAAACCACAGGTTTTGTTTTGTTTGGTTGGTTTTATGTTTTAATTTTAAGCAACCAATTAAATATTCAATCATTATTGACTACATGCAACTTTTATAGTGAACACTGCAGGGATGAAACGACGCATCTGGCTTCCATGAGTGTAGACAATGTGAGTGGCTTCCTAGGAGTGTCAGGAAAGAGTTCATGAATGAGATAGATTTTAGCTGCCTTGAAGGACAAGTCACATTTGAGAGGCTAAGAAATGAGGAGAGGACCTTGCGTGTAAGAAAAATGACGCAAAATCTTGAAGGCACAACGGAGAGAATGTTGAGGACTGAAGCAGCAGGCATGTAACTAAAATAAGATGAGAATAACTCTGGAACAGTAGGATTTGCCCAAATTCTTACCTTGGACTCCCAGATTAGGAGTTTAGATTTGCCCCATAGTCAAATAAAGTGTCTAAGGGTGTTGATAGGATATTCAAGGAGTTAAGCCATTACACTGATGACAATCGTGCAGGGTGGGTCGTAGGAAGGAAAATTCTTACCCCACTGTTTCCACAGTCTGGCCATGAAGCAGTGAGACTTTGACCTGGTTTGAAGGTGATAAGAATGAAGAGCAACAATAAGATTTTAGAGTCTCTGAAACAAAAGAAACAAGAGCATTTGGTGACTATTTGGCTATGAGGAGCTCTCAAACCTGCTCCTAGTTTTCCCATTTGAAGTGGTGTGAATTGGAATCGGTGTGCAGTGGAAAGAAGGTGATGGGAAGAGGAAAGTCCACATTTAGCTTCCTGTGATTCAGGAGACGTGAACTATGCAAATACTAAGAACCTGGTATTGTAGGACCGTGGTTGAGAAGAGAACCCAGTCAAGAAGACAAACATTCTGGTTCCAGTGATCTTTTTAGCCCAATCATTGAAACATTCAGCCTCAACCTTGGCTCTGCATTTGTTAGCATCACTTGGAGAATATTTAAAAAATACTGATGTCTGTGCCAATGCCTAAACATTCTTGGTTTGAGATGTAGCTTGGGCATTGTTATCTTCAAAAGTTCTCTACGTGATTCTAATGTGCAGCTAGGGTTAAGAATGTTACAAAAGAGTATGAAAGGAAAATTAATAGAAAAGTCCCAGAAATAAGAAAAGGAAGGGAAGGAAAGGAGGGGAGGGAAGGGGAAGGGGGAGAGGAGGGGAGGGGAAGGAAGGAAGAGAAGGAAGGAAGAGAAAAACTCTGAGTTACATTCCCAGTGCTATTTTAATAACTACTCAGGAGAAAACACCCTAATTATAGACATTTATTTTTCCAAATCAAGTTTTCCAGTTTCCTCACCTCAAAATTTAGGGGGTTAAATTAGATGATTTTTAAAGGCTCTTTCAAGTCACAAATTTATGGAACTATAATTCTGCTGGGCCAAATTAAAATTAAAAACACTTTATAATGATCTTACTGCTATTATAGTAGAATGAGTAATTATCATTTCCAAAATACTGTGAGACATTTTACAGCATAGTATAGATTTAAGTCGTAAAGCAATAAACTAACATTTGCTTCTGGCCCCATTCACATTATCAATCTTTTTTTTTTTTTTCTTTATAACTGGCCTCAGTCTCTAAAAGCTCCAATTAAAGATGAATGACAGTCATTGAAAAAATCCTATGGTTTTCTTTAGTGACAGATAAGTTAGGAAAATCATCCTCTTAAAAACAAGGGTAACACATCCTATGCCCATACCACCATCTGTTATATTTTAAGGGCGTATGCAGGCTCTGAAGCTCATATTATATAATGCATGAAAAGTAATTTCATCATGAGGAAGATGACTGTGGAATATCACAAGACAAAGAAACTTTCTATAAAATTAATCCAAAGTCAGTGATAAAAGTGGATTAATGGAGCATTTTCAAAATGACTACAATGGAAAAGCCCACTTTCTCCAAGAAAAAAATAAAAATTTTATGGAAGACCTTAGACACACTAAAATTAAATTGCTTAATCAGTAATTTTTGTGACATTGGCTCATTATAGAAGATGTTTTTTCTAAGAGTGGCATTTTGTTCCTTCTTTTGAATGTTATATTTAAATCTGAGGTAATATTAACATTTGTGCAAACTGTTATATTGACCCGAATTTTGCACTGAGTTAATTTTGTGCATGCCTTTATTCATTCAAACACATATCAGTGCTTTCCCCTTTGTGGGGTATGCCCTTTTGAACGGCATGCAAGCTGCCTGGCTTAGCCAGCTCAGTGTTGTGGAGGAAATAAAAAAATAATAATAAATATGACAGTATATAAAAGAGAAAATAAATTCCGTGCCGTTAGAGAGGCACTAACCATGTTTTCTGAAAATGCATCCAAAAGTAAATCCTACATGAAGTATATTATACTCTTCTGAGTAAGGCTTCTTTCACTCAGGATAGAGTTTTTGAGACTCCTCCATGTTGTGGCAAGGATCAGTGGCTTACTCCTTACTGTGAAGTAGTATTTCATTATGTGAATGTACCACTGTTGGTTTGTCCATTCACCTGCTTTTGGGCACCTGGGCTGTTCCTAGTTTTTGGCTAATATGAATAAACCTGTGATAAACATTCTTGTAGAGCAGCAACAACAACAGCAAAAGAAATCAGTGGAAACTGAGCAACTGGAGAAGGGCTGTGGAGAAGGTGGCATAAGCATGGGTTCAGATGGATGAGCAGGGTTTCCAGAGGTGGAGGAAGAGGTGAGGCCGTTCCCAGCCACCAGAGTGACCGGAGCAGAGGTAGGGAGACCCGAGTGTGACTGGCACTGGGGAGGTGGCAGGCTGGGGTAGGACAGGAATGGGAGCAAAGGGAAAAGCTACGTCATGGAGGGAAAGAAAGCAGACTTTACGGAACTACGTGAGCATCGCTGTGCTATTGAACTTAAATTAGAAATCTTGACGGCAGCCCTCAGTGCATAAATCATTTCAGTGTTTGAACTTGAAACATTAAAGAATGAAGTTAGAAAATAACGTGTACTAATTATTGGAACAACTGCTGGTCAATGCAGTGTGTGTTCTGGAAGGTATGAATCGATTCCACAGCTATATACCGTTGATGGACTCTCCTCTGAAGGTTTGTTATGAGAGCCTGCGTGTGCGAAACTGTGAGTGGATGTTTTCATCTTGCCCTACTACACCAGATTCATAATTTGTACAGTACGCATAAACGTGAGTAAGTTCCCAACTCGCGAGGCTCTTACAAACAAAGACAAAGAAGCTCCTATATAACCATCCAAGGGCTGGAAGCTAAATGTTCTGTGAGTGTGGAAGAAGGAATTGATACATTTAATTGATGGAATTAAGATGTCACAGAAGAGGTGACACCTGAGTTAATCTTTGAAGGGAAAAATAAGAATCAAGGAGAATATTGGCGGATACTTGAAGGTGAAGGATGTTTGTTGATTTTAGTTCTGTTGGTTCTAGACCAGGGTTTCTCGCCCTCAGCTCTGCAGACACTTCGGGTGAGACCATTCTTCTCCTCGGCACACTGTCCTGAGAACAGCAGCACCCCTGCCCTCCACACTAGATTCCAGAAGCACCACCTCTCATCCAAACAGAGTGTCTCCAGACACTGCCCCTGATTTTGAGAAGCACTATTCTAGACTCTACCCCCCAAAACTGCACAAAAATTTGGGTGTTTCAATTTACAGAAAGCAAAACAGAACTTAAAATATCTCACACAATTCTATTTCGTACTTTAAATCATAAAATTACAAAATAATCACATGGCCTCCGGGTACTGAGGAAAAGTAGCCATAACAACTCTTTCCTAATAAAAATAAATCTTTAACACGGGACTAATGGCAAAATAAAATAATGTTTGGCTTTGAGGCTTGAAAACCCCATCAAATTTAGACTTAGGATCTAAAGGAAATCATGTGGTTTTTGCAAAGGAACAGGAATGCGAGCAATGAAAAGATGCCAGCGGCATGGTTACAGGATGCTGAGCTTATCTGACGACCAGTGTAAGAATACACAGCCGCCTCCCAGAGACTGCAGCCTCACCAGGCCTCTACAGTCCCTGCAGAGACCTGTTCCGCTGGGGACACAACAAGACAGAGTAAGGGTCCCATCCGCTTGCACATGGGGCGTGTATCCTCCTGCCTGGCCACCTGCCACGCAGACACCCCTGCATTTCTGATGACAGGCCCTTATGCTCACCAGGTGCAGACACGGATGCAAAACAACTGCAGCACATTCCCAAGTGTTAAACCCAAGCCTGGATGACCTGAAATCAGTCTCCCATGCATAGCACCCCTTGGCAATCCCAGCTTCTGTTCAGTTTGAGGACTGTTCCTACAGAAAAGCTATTTATCTTCACTGAAGCAAGATATGGAAAGATCTAATATATGTGCATATATGTATATGCACACATACATACAAATTTGAATAACTACACGAAAACTTTTCACTTCACCACATTTGAAAACTTTTCCTTCTGATGTAACACTTCTGTACGGTGAACCAAACCTGCAACTTCTAAATAAGTAAAATTTTGGCACTAGGTAAAATGATATTGGATGCAAATAAATAAAGAAGGGAAGGAAAAGGAAACAAAATGATATTTTGTGTAATAAGCTGTTGAATTGCCCTCTTCTTAATTCAGTGAGTGATTTTAATTTAATTTTACTTTTTAAAACATTTTATATTTATGTGACTGATTTACAACACTGATTTCTAAACTGTGGGTAGCAACACATTAATGGGTCATGAATTCAATTTATTGGATCACTACCAGGAATTTTTTATATAAGTCAGAATCAAAAATAGCAAAGTATGTCACACATAATAAGGACTAGTAATGTTTAATGAAACATTTTTAGTTGTGTGTGTGTAAAATGCTTCCAGTTATAAAATGTTTTTTGTATTGCGATATATAATTTAAACAAATATTGAAGGCCAGAGACAGAGTAATTCTTTGGAGAAATCAAGGAAGTAGAATGAGAGATAATTATGTTTACGCTGTCTTCAGTATTTGGGAATGAAGCAGTGCACATAGCACATAGGATACCCAGGCAGACTCTGAGGGCAGAGGGCAATTCTCGTAGCTTCCCTGTGCCGTTGATTCCTCATTTATTTTTTTATAGAAAGGGGGGAGGGTGGGGTTATGACAAGACAACCTTCTACATCATAGCACCGTTATAAAGAAATGTTAGTTTTATTATCACTATTGGCACCAGCAGGTGATACTATTGTGCTATCACCTGCTAACTTGACATTCACTGACCCAAGTTTAAAAGAGCGCATTTCAGAGGTTGTAGAACTGTAAATACAGAGAAAACAGCCAAATAGGGAAGACAGGCACAATGGCCCTGACAGCTTGTATAGCTTTGATTAATGTCATTCTAGAACATGATTTCCATGACTACAAAATTCGCTTTCAAATTTCAATAACTGAAAAGATAGACTTTGAGATTATTTTTAGATTCTGAAGATTTTGGGGGTGTTAGGGTTTTCCTCTACAATTGCGTATGAGTCATAACATGTTCATGTGCGAATGTATATTCATAATGAGTTGAAATTACTTCATAGGAGGTATTTTTCATATACGTGGGGAATTCGCTAGAAATGGGGCTGGCTTGCTTTGGAGAACAATGAAATACTTGCTGATTGATTTGGATTTTAGCCTATGGTTTCTAGGTAGGTAGTAAAATGGAAGGTCAGCTGTCAGGAGATGAAATAAGGATTATCATTAAGTGTTAAGAAATTAATAAGCAATTTCATTTAGAATAAACATAGAACTAACAGGTATATATGCATTAAATATTTCTATTTGCCTAGTCAATTTGGCACACTTTCTGATGTGATGAATTAGACTTCTGTTTCTGTTTTATCATCTCAATTAGCAATTGTTCTCACCAGGGCTATCAGAAAATTCAGCTTAAATCCTTTTTATAATACAAGCATCCCCATTTTCCCTGTAATATGTGACTGAAAAGTAAGTTTCTATAGTGGATGACTGTCTTCCATTGGAATGATGACTATGGATTCTTATGACAATCACTGTGTTACGTGAGCAAAGATAACCCCCCAAATCTGTTTAGTAATTGCAGAGAGAATAATTATGTTCCAAGTCTTATGAAAGAATGATAAAAAGTATGCATATCTTATGCAAATTTAACTCTACCGAATCATAAATTCAATATAAAATGAATACTATCTATAAGTAACATTAAACATTCAACTAACAATTTAAGGTTCCCTTAGATCAGTGCCTCTAAGCTTTTTAAATGTCAGCAGACATAGAGCAAAAGGCCTGAAGTCCTGCCTACCCCTTTTTTTCCAACATGCCGTTGCAAACATCACTTGCTAAGCAAGAACTCAGTTACATGTGCTGGAGAAAGCTTGTTGCTAGCAAATATACTCCACACAGTTACTTTATAGGAGAATATTATGAACTTATACACAGGTATTTTACATAGAATAATGCCTTATGAATTTAAAAAGTAACCCAGAAATTTTATTATACTTACCTTGACAATATGATAAGTTATTTACTTGGCACAACTTCTTGTTAAGAACATCAGCCATTAAATATCACTGTTCACACTTTGTGGCTAAATTACTGGAAGTATAAGGGATGGGGTTAAAGCATATGTGTTGCAATGGTGGTTGTGTGAATACTTCCTTCTTGAACCTTAATGCAGATGTACTTTACAAGTCTAGCATCAGAAAAATGTGTAGCCCAGAGAACCATAGAGTTGAATATGAACCACTGCAAGCTCTTGAGTGAGCCCAACAGCTCACAGCAATCTAACATCACAATGAAAAATCTATACCAACAGTTAATAATAAATAAGAGCAAATCTCATAGCAATTACTCTAATCAAGAAATTCTTGCTAAAAATTCTGGAAACTGCAAAGCACATGTACCCTAACTCACTGTTATTTATGTTAAAATACTGATTTAGAGACCTCAGAAAACTATTCCTTTATTTATTAATCTTCAGGTTAATTAGACAAATTGTTTAAACATTATTGAACTTTTCAAAAATCACAATCCAAGTTACTGATGTTGCTTCCCAGCGACCCTGATTCTGGAATGTGAGTGCCTTGGACATGAACACTGAGCCGTACTGTGCTCTGAAATGCATATATTGGCATTCCAAGGACTTGGTGAAAGGGAAGCAGAATGATCCCCTGGTTCCCAGGCCCTGGTCTATGGAGGTATCACAGAGACACAGTCTGCATTTTCCAGAGAACAGGTGAGGTGCAAACACATTATACTGTCATAGGGGCCATTTTCCCTCACCAATAACCAGGCAATTAATTTCGACACTAGACCCACATGATTCAGCCTATGCCAGCTTCCAAGAGACAGATATTTGCCAGAAACTGACCAGACTGAATTTCTGAACCTAAAAATTGAGTGAGACCTCACTAAGCTCAACTACCCAGATGAGTCATCTTGGGAGCTATAACCACGCTCAGTAGATTCTCCCCAGTTATAACCCATACCTCAAAACTAAAAGGAGTACCTTTAAAAAAAAAAAAAGCTACAGATTCACTGGAAGTTGCAAAAATAGAATAGAGAAGTCTGTGTACCTTTCATCCAATTTCCCCCAATGGCTAAATCTTACATAAATATAGTGCAATATCTCACACTTCAAAAGTTTTTCCAAGTAGTAACTTTGTAGAACTCACAGATCCATGTATTCATTCATTCATTCACTCATTCATTCAAGTACCTGTTGAAACCCTATTATGTGCAAAACACTATTTAGATGTTGAAGGGAAAAATACAAATAACTCACACATGCTCTCAAAATCCTTGGTTCTTTTAGGAGATGCTGGGCATTTAGATTTGTTTTAACAAACATGCTGTAGAGCATTTCCCGCTCCAGAGAACAACGACCACAGGCATTAGACAGCATCTTGCTGCAAGCACTGCTCCATTCCTCTGTGTGGACGCTGCTGAGTGAACAGTCAAGGAGAAGGGAAGCCTGGTTCTTAATTAGACAGCATTGAAAGAATAGGCTGGCGAAATTGGAAGTGACGAAAGGTGAGGCCTGTCCGTAATTAGCCAGAAATGTGATTCTCTATGCATACAAAATGTTCTCTCCCTGCCTAATTTTAAATCCAATTCATTTTTGTCTTATGCCAATTTCCCCCTACATCTTGCATCCTACAAAATGAAAGTTAATTCTCAACAGCCCAGATATTCTAAAATATCATACGCATGTTTTCTGCTTTCTATTATACAGAATCTGACTTTAAAATAAACTCCATTCTTAAAATTCAATGAAATTTTATAAAATTCCGTTTTAAGGCAACTGTATTGAAATAACAGGGTAAAGTAATTTATGCCATGCAGGAGAATAAAATAGGAAATATTATGAACAACATTAATATTTAACTAAATATCGAATGTGTGGGTCAGGTGAGAACATGCTTAAAACTTTCCGCTAACAATTATAGAGCATTTCCTATGTTTCAGGCTCTGTTCACAGCGCTCTACTTGGAATAACTGATTTAATTTATCCCCTCAATAACGTTGTGAGGTAACTACTATTGCCATCATCCTCATTTTAAAGGTGGAAGGTGAGGCATAAAGAAGTTGCATTGCTGACCCAAGGTCAAGCAGCTAACAAGTACCTCCACAGCCCAAGCTCTTATGCTTTCCTCACTACTGAATTACCGAACAGGATAGGAAGGAGTGACAAGACCTGAGTTATGTGTGTTGATGCACAG
The DNA here is from genome assembly GCA_029593785.1 of Cabassous unicinctus. Lineage (NCBI taxonomy): Eukaryota > Metazoa > Chordata > Mammalia > Cingulata > Chlamyphoridae > Cabassous > Cabassous unicinctus. Next base: position 1,685 of record JAQZBX010029671.1, on the reverse strand, counting down.
TGCTGTAGATTAGAAATAGTCTAATAAAGAAGAGTGGCAGAAGTGATTAAAGAGGGGCAGCAAAGAAGAAAGACCACGTATGGATGATTATAGCTAACAATCTGGAATCATGTAGGAAAAATAGATAGGCAATGTAAATATAGGCTTGGATGTGATGAATGAATCTAGCAAAAGAGAAAATTAGGAAGGAATTAGACCTTGAAAGCATGAGAGATAATAGAGAATTATTCTTCTTCTTCTTTTTATAGATGCCTAACTTCACCTGAGGTACTTAAGTCCTTTCAATTGAGTGTGTCTTCCTTTCATTTCATGTAAAAAAAATCTAGGCAAAAGTAACCACCATAGATAGTAAGTATCCTAGGAGGAACAGGGAGAAAAGTTTCTATCCATTCACATTAATATAAACATGAGGATTGGAACAAACACACAGACCACAGGAGAATTTATTTATATTCATGAAGACGTGCAAAACGTTTTCCCTAAAAGCAACATATAAACTGTAAAAAGTATATACAATGTATGTACTGAAGAACTGTGTATTATTTCAGCCAAACGGGTACTGATGCAAAGTATCAGAACTCTGTTGGCTTTTGTAAAGGGTATTTATTTGGGCTAGAAGCTTACAGTTACCAGGCCCTAAAGAGTCCAACTCAAGGTACCGTAAGAGGTACTTCCTCACCCAAAGTCTGTTGCCACGTGTTGAAGCAAGATGGCGGACAACATCTGTGAGGGTTCAGCCTTCCTGCTTCCTGTTAAGGCTCTGTGATCCCAGCTTCTTCCTATCTCAGCTGTAGGCTGGCATAAGGTTTGTTTCTCTCCCTGGGGCTCATTTCTTTCCAGGCTCAGCTGTTCTGGTCTCTCCACAAGGTCAACTGTGGACTATCAGTCTCATCTCTCTTCCCAGGGCCTCTGCCATGTCTAATGAGCTGTCTGCCTTCCTCTGTGTTCTTCTTCTCTGTGAGAGTCTGTTTTTATCAGCCCACCAAGGGGGCAGGGACTCAACCCTGCATGCCTTAATAATGTGATTGAATCAAAGACCTAATCTTGACATCATTTAATCAAAGGCATCTCAGCTGAATCTACACAATCAAAGGGCATCACGGCCGGAGGAACAGACCAGTTTACCAACATAATCTCTCTTTGGAATCCATAAATGATCTCAAACTGCCACAGACTGCTGATCCATTCCAGCTTGAAGTCCTGTGCTTTCTTCCTGAGAGCAGTATTTCTCCATGCACTCTGCATGCCCTTAGTTAAAGCAATCTTTTTTACTTGAATTGTAGCAAGCAACCTCCAAAGTGCCTCTCTGACACCAGACTTACCCTCTCCAATCCGTTCCTGCAGCCAGAGTCGTTTCCTAAAACAGAGCAGATGAGTCTCCTCCTGGAAGGCTCACTCCACCTCCAGCCACGATGGACTCCTTTCCTTTCCACAGTTGTGTCGGAGCCGTCACGTGCATGGTTTCCTATTCTGGGAACACTGTTGGCCCCCTTTTTGCCCAGCTAAGTCTCACCCATTCCTCAGCTCGCAGCCTAAGGGGCATTGCCTCTGGGAAGCCTGCCCTGACTCCCCCAAGCCTGGGTCGCTGGGTGCAGTGTTGAGTCCTTTCCTCTCCAACTTGAGCGGACTGCACTGCAATCGCTTATTTACTTGCCTGCCTTTCCCGTGAGACTGAGTGCAGAGAG
>JAQZBX010029670.1:0-27185 GCA_029593785.1 Cabassous unicinctus | reverse complement strand
AAAGACTGCTCTTTGCCTTGTCTTTTATATTCAATTCCCCACCCACCAAGGGGTGGGGCTCAACGCCCTACTGACTGACATGGCCCAGTCGACGCCCTAATCATAATTCAATCATGCCCAGATTAACAGATCAGATTACAGGCATGATCCAATTATATTTTTGGAATTCATAATTACATCAAATCCCCCAACGGTTACAGGAGGTTTTTGATGACTGTTTCAATCTCCACTTGTGACTGCTTTGTTGAGGTCTTCTATTTTTTCCAGGGTCAGTGTAGGTGTTAGTGTGTTTCTAGGAATTTGTCTATCTCATCTACATTATCTAGTTTTTTGGCATACATTTGTTCATAGTTTTTTTGTTTGTTTTGCAAAATAGTTTCCTCTTACGATCTCTCTTATTTGTTCAGGGTCAGTGGTAATGTCCCCCCTCTCATTTCTGATGTTATTTATTTGTGTCTTCTCTCTTTTCTCCTTTGTCAGTCTAGCTAAGTGTTTGTCAATTTTGCTGATCTTCTCAAAGAGCCAACTTTTGGATTTGTTGATTCTGTATATTGTTTTTTGTTGTTGTTGTTCTCAATTTCATTTATTTCTGCTCTGATTTCTACTATTATTTCCTTCAGCTTGGTTTGGGATTAGTTTGCTGTTCTTTTTCTTATCATGCTGACCTTTGAAGGCCCTTTACCCTGTGTCCATTCCTTAGGCTTTCCCAGAATTCTTCCCTTTGGTGCTTTTCTCATCGTCAACATTCTTCCTGGGTGGTCTCACCCAGTCCCAGTACTGCAACACTGTGGTGGCTCCCAGGCCCTTTTCTTGTGCTTTAAGGACCCCATACAGATTGCCCATGGGACATTCCCATTTATGTCCTAAAGTGAGCACATCCTAAACTGAACAGCCAAACCAGAAACCTGGGAATCCCACAACCCCTCCCTCTTCCTTGTGGCCCACATCTTTAACTGATCAATTACAGAGTCAGTTCAAGTTTACTTCCTACATTGTTTTTTGGGTCACCCTCACCCTCCACCCCCACTGCCACAACATCAGTTCAGAACTCTTCATTCTTTACCCGGATTACTGCCTTCTTACTGGTTTGTCTGTCTACAAACTCTGTCCATTCCAATCACTCATTACACCACACCAGAGTGATCTAAACATGAATCTGTCTGGGTTATCTCTCAGATCAACATTCTTCAGTAGCTTCTCTGTGATTTCAGGATAAAAAAAAATCTTAAATCCTTAGCTAGGCAACAGTGCTAGCTCATATGGTAACTCTGTGCAAATTAGAAAAAGTTACCCCCTCTAGGCAGACACAGCTCTGGCTAAGGCACACAGCTTGGTGGGTCGAGCATGGGCGAGCTTTCAGTCCATTTGTCCTGCCCTCTTAGTGTGATGCACAACCTGGGCAACCACACGGAGCTGTATTGTTTCCTAAGGGGCCTGGTTTGCTTCTTTAGCCCTATCTCTTTCTGCTCCTCTGTCCCCTCCCCGCCTCCTCCTCCAACGTCTTAAATTCCCTGCAGCAACTAGAACAGCATGCTTTTTAAAAATTATTCGTTTTAAATATATATTTTTATTATTAGACTAGTTGTAAGTTTACAGAAAAATCAAAGAGAAAACATGGTTCCCTTATGACAACCACCCCCATGATCAACTCATTGCATTGGTGTAGTACCTTTGTTACAACTGATGAAACAATATTATTATAACTATACTATTAACTATACTCTATAGTTTACATTAGGGTTCACTGTGTTGTACAATCCTATGTTTTTTATAATTTTTATTCTAATAACATACATAACCTAAACTTTCTGCTTTTAACCACATTCAAATATATAATTCAGTGATGTTAATTACATCCAAAATGTTGTGCTACCATCACCACCATCCATTACCAAATATTTTCCATACACCCCAATCCTGTATCAATTAAGAATTAACTCTCCATTCCCTACCCCCACCCTGGCCCCTGGTAACTTGTATTCTAGTTTCTGACTCTATGAGTTTGCTTATTCTAATTACTTTATATCAATGAGGTCATAAAATATTCATCCTTTTGTGTCTGGCTCGTTTCACTCAACATGATATCTTCCAGGTTTATCCAAATTGTTGCATGTATCAGAACTTGATTCTTTTTTATGGCTGAATAATATTCTATTGCGTGTATAGACCACATTTTGTTTATTCAGTCCTCTGTTGATGGACACTTGAAACACTTCCATCTTTTGGCAATTGTGAATAATGCTATGAACATCAAGGTGCAAATATCTATTTGAGTTCTTGCTTTCAACCTTTTGGGTATATACCTATAAGTGGGATTGCCAGAGCATATGGTAATTCTCTATTTAACTTTCTGAGGACCCACCAAATTGTTTTCCACAGAGGCTGCACCATTTTTACATTTTCACCAACAGTGAATGATTGTTTCTTTTTTTCCACATCCTCTCCAACACTTCATATTTTTCATTTTTTGAATAGTAGCCATTCCAGTGGGTGTGAAATGGTATCTCATTGTGGTTTTGAATTGTGTTTCCCTATTGGCTAATGATGTTCAGAATCTTTTCATGTGCTTTTTTTTTATCTTCTTTGGAGAAATGTCTTTTTAAGTCTTTTACTCATTTTTATATGGGTTGTTTTTCTTTTTGTAGCTGAGTTGTAGGAGTTCTTTATGTTTTCTGGATATTAAACCCTTATTGGATATGTGGTTTCCAGATATTTTCTCCCATTCTGTAGGTTGTCTTTTGGTGTAAAGTACATGAAACCGTTCCGCCACACAAGGTCCTGAACATGCTTCCTTATGTTTTTTTCTAGAGGTTTTATTGTTTTGGTTCTTATATTTGGGTCTTTGATCCATTTTGAGTTACTTTTTTGTGTATGATGTAAGGTAGGGGTCCACTTTCATTATTTGCATATGAATATCCAGCTTTCCCAGGACTATTTGTTGAAGAGACTATTCTTTTCCAATTGAGTAGAATTGGCACCCTTTTCTAAAATAATTTTGCCATAGATGTAAGGGTTTATTTCTGAACTCTTGATTTGATACCATCAGTCTATATGTCTGTCCTTGTGTCAGTATCATGCTGTGTCTTGTTTGTTTGATTTTTCAAAAATTTTAATAGACTTTAATTTCAGAACAGTTGTAAGTTAACACAAAAATTGTGCAGAAAATACAGAGTTCCCATAAACCCCCTCACACACAATGTTCCCTACTAACATTTTGCATTAGTTTGATATCTTTGCTACAACTGATGAGCCAAAATCATTATAATTATATTATTAACTAAAGTCCATAGTTTACATTAGGTTTCACTCCTTCAATTGTACAGTTCTGAGGTTGTGTTTTTTTTTTTTTTTCTCTTCATTGTGGCAACATATAAACAACATAATATGCTTTTTTGATTACAGTAGTTTTGTAATAAGTTTAAAAATCAAGACGTGTGAGTCCTTCAACTTTGTTGGTTTTGGCTACTTGAGGCTCCTTAACATTCCATATGAATTTGATGATTAGCTTTTCCATTTCTGCAAAGACAGTTGTTAGAATTTTGATTGAAATTGCATTGAATCTGTAAATTGCTTTCAGTAGAACTGATATCTTAACAATATTCTATGAACATGGAATGTCCTTCCATTTATTTAAGTCTTCTTTGATATCTTTTACCAATATTTTGTAGTTTTCTGTGTATAAGTCCTTGACATCCTTGGTTAAATTTACTCTTAGATATTTGATTATTTTAGTTGCTATTGTAAATGGAATTTTTTCTTGATTTCTTCTTCAGATTTTTCATTACTAGTGCATAGAAACACTTCTGATTTTTGCATGTTGATCTTTACCTAACTACCTTGCTGAATTTATTAGCTCTGGTAGCTTTGATGTAGATTTTTCAGGATTTTCTGTACATAGAATCATGTCATCTGCAAATAGGGAAACTTTCACTTCTTCCTTTCCAATTTGGATGGCTTTTATTTCTTTCTCTTGCCTAATTCCTCTGGCTAGAAGTACAATTTGCAACATCCCAAATCTTAACCCGACACCTATCTCCTGGGACATACCAAGGCCCAATACAATTCCAGTATAATATTGAATAACAGTGGTGATAGTGGGCGTCCTTGTCTTGTTCTGATCTTAGAGGGAAAGCTTTCAATCTTTCACCATTGAATATGATGTTAGTTGTGGGTTTTTCATATATGCCCTTTATTATGTTGAGGAAATTTCCTTCTATTCCTAGTTTTTTAAGAATTTTTTTTTTTTTTTTAGCAAGAAATGGTGCTGGATTTTGTCAAATGCCTTTTCTGTGTCATTTGAGATGACCATGTTTGTTTGTTTGTTTTCTTTGTTCTCTTAATATGGTATACTACATTAATTGATTTTCTTATTTTGAATGACCTTTGATTACTGGTGGTAAATCTCATTTGATCCTGGTGTATAATTCTTTAAAGATGCTGTTGGATTTATTTTGCTGGTATTTTGTTGAGGATATTTACATCTATATTCATAAGGGATATTTGTCTGCCATTGTCTTTTCTTGTGGTATCTTTATCTGGTTTCGGTATTAGGGTGATGTTGGCCTCATAGAGTGAGTTAGGTAGTGTTCCTTCCTCTTCAGTTGTTTAGAAAAATTTGAGCAGTATTGGTGTTAATTCTTCTTGGAATATTTGGTAAAATTCACCAATGAAGTCATCTGGTCCTGGGCTTTTCTTTTTTGGGAGGTTTTTTGACTGATTCAATCTCTTTACTTGTTATTGGTCTGTTGAGATCTTCTATTTCTTCTTGAGTCAGTGTAGGTGTTTCTAGGAGTTGTCTATTTATATGGCATGCAGTTGTTCATAGTGTCCTCTTATAATACCTTCTATTTCTGTGGGATTGGTAGTAATGTCCCTCTTTCATTTTTCATTTTTTATTTTAGTTATTTGTGTCCTATCTCTTTTTTTCTTTGTCTAGCTAAATTTGTTGATTTTATTGATCTTTTCGAAGAACTTTTGGCTTTGTTGCTTCTGTTTTTTTGTTTTGTTTTTTTTTTCTCTCTAACTCATTTATTTCTGCTCTAATCTTTGTTATTTCTTTCCTTCTCATTTGGTTTGGTTTTCCTCTTCTTTTTCTAGATCCTCCAGGTGTGGAGTTACGTTTTTGAATTTAGCTCTTTTTTCATATAAACATTTAGAGCTATAAATTTCCCTCTCAGCACTGCCTTTGCTGCATCCCACAAGTTTTGGTATGCTGTGCTCTTTTTCATTCTGCTTTTGTACATCCTGGCATTGTGTCCTGGGACCAGGCTTCACAGACTCTAAGTCTGAGTCAGCCTCCCCTCTCCAGGACCTGTGTCCTAGCAGATACTATTGATGGCTTGATTAACTTGCATAGATTGGGGAATTCTCTGGGGAAGGGGCTTAAACTTTCATCCACAGTGCCAGGCACTAGTAGGTGCTCAATAAGTATTGAACAACTGAAAATTAGAGACGTGTGGGTGAGGGAATGAATGAATGAATGGATGAATGGACAGAGACTTTGGCTCACAAAAGTAGGAGGCGCTCACAAGAATGGATTCCTTTTCTTTTACCAGCCCAAGTTCAGCCAGGCGGTCCGCGAGGAGAAATGGACTGGGGCCCGAAGTCGCGGGGAGCAACTCCTGCCCGACCAGCTCGTTTTTTGGCTCAGCGACCAGCAAGGGAGAAGGGGGGCAGGCGTGGAAGGGGAGTGGGGCCTGCGGGGAAGGAACGTGGCGCTCTCCTGCCCCGCTCCTTTCCTTCTTTCATCCCGGGGTCTCCCGGAATGAAAGCTGCCCCTGGCCGGACCAGAGCGCGCGGATGAAAGGAGGCACTGGGACCGAGAGTGGAGCCTCCCCCCACCCCCACCCCCGGCCTGGGCTGCAGAAAGTGGCAGCGCAGGGGGTGACAGGCCAGGCGTGCGACCGAGAGCCGGAGAAGGGGAGCAGCCTCTCCCCTCGAACTGGTAACCCCACAGGAAACCCCACTCTTCTGGCATCTTCCCACCCCAACATGCGGCCGCGGACCGCCCGCTGGATCGGAATCTCGAATCCTTTCTTCCGTCCTTCCCCTCTTTCCTCTGGGCCTTGGTATGCCCCAGGGGACAGATGTCTTGGGATCTTTAACATTTGGGATGCTGCAAATGCCGAAGTTAAATGAAATACCTCCCGGGAGGGCAGGCTGGGGGGAGGCTCGGAGAGCGGGAGGATGGCTTGGACAAACTTGTCCTGAAGCTGCGAGGCAGGAACGCGGAACGCGGGGACAGGCGGGCGGCGCCAGAGCTCCATGGGACAGGTAAGGGGGGAAACTTAGGAGGACTCAAAGCGGATGGAAGCGGGGAACCAAGTCCCTGAATCCATGGTCTTCGGTCTTAGTGGAGGGGATACTACAGGGAATGGGGTGATTTTTCCAAGGGGATGGGAATTCAGTTCCTACCAAAAATGCATACGTTCAACTCCTCAACCTTCCTCCTTCGACCTTCCCCATGCCTGCGGATCCTCTGCCTAGGTTCCGGGAAGCCAGTACGCAGCCAAACAAAAGGAGCAAAGTCTCGGCCGGCCTGGATGTGGAGGGCGCGGTGGGGGAGGGGAGGAGGGTGGACAGGACAAAGGGGCTTTTTAAAGAAAGCCTTAGAGGTCTGATTTCAGGATGCATTCCAGACTAGCATGGAATTCCCCTGTCCCAACCCACTCCACTACCGCTTGGTGGAGGCAAGCACCTTTCCCTGTGAGTAAGGAGAGTGGAGAAAGAGAACAGTTAAGGAACCATCCTGCTCCCTCGCCCCCATAGCCTGGAGGTCCCGGGCCATTTCCCGGCTTTCCTTTTCCACTGTTGGCCTTAGCAGCTTAACCATTGATTCGTTAATTCATTAAGTTGAATTTTAGGAGTGTCAGAGACGACTTTGCTGGATGCTGCTTGGAATGTGGAGATGGTAGGAAAGAGGCCCTTGCTTTAAAGAACTTCCAATCTAGTGTATCAGAAGAAGCTTAGAGAAGGATTTTTAAATAAACTAAGAACGAGAGAGGGAGAGTGGATGGCTACAGGGCCGCGGGAGAACTTTCTAATTCACGACTTTTCTTCAGGAAATGAAAACCCTAAAGAGAAGCAGTTTTCCCTCTTCCTGGGGGAGGGCTCTAAACCACAAAGATCAGATACCAAGAACTGTAATGTTATCCAGGGAAACCACTTGCTTGCCGCCTGGTCTTGGTGACGATCATCTGGGGCTTGGGGCTGGAGAGTTAGTCTGCTGACCCTTAGACTAGCTGGCAGTGAGGATCTAAGCCACAAATCCCCAGCAGGGCTCCTTGGGGCACCCCCTGCCCCACTGCCTCCCCTCCCCCAGTGGTATTTGGAGCTGGATGACTTGGGGTCATCCACTAGATCCCTGGGGTTCTTGCGGGGAGGGCTGGTTTGCCTGACCCATTCCAAACCTCAGACTCTAGTGGATTAGGAAATGCTGGGTGTGAATTTGGGGGAATAAGACGGGTCATTGAAAATTCCAGAGGATCAAGGCAAACAGGTTGACTGTACTCTCTCCCTCAGAGATGGGGGGGGTTACTTAGGCCCAGGTTCTGAGCCAGGTCCACAGGCATCAAAGACATCTAAGGATAGGATTTAGGGTTCAGGGTTAGGGGGAAAATTATTTTGTTTTTCACTAACCTCGAAACAGAAATTTAGCATTGTCTTCAGTCATGATGGCAACAAACCACAGTAGCATTAGCAGAATCTGTGGCTTTGCCACTAGTAGAATTCACAGGTATTTTCATATCACACTGCAGTTATTGCAGATATCTCGAACAATTGTTTACATTGATCACTTCTGTGAAATTAGTTATTACCAGACCCGCTGCTAGATCTTATTTGGTGTTAATAAAGAAGCATATATGTTCTATTTTTATAACTGTATTTCAGTGTAATTGGTTCTTTTAGTGATTGTCTTAAATTTTATGCATTTAAAAATATGCTATGCATTGATTCCAGAAACTCCCATCATCCCTTCCCCCCACCTGTAGCTGGGGGTTGGGCAAAGTGAAGGAAGGGCAGTTTACGGGCAGTCTACCGGTCTCAGTCTGACCTTGGAATAATGTGCTGACCTATGGGGAATGGGGAGGAACTTTTTTGCCGTGGAGTGCTGGAGGAGGGGGTGGGGTACAGCTGGCTTTTTGGGGCACCCTGAGCACTGCTCCTTGCCACCGGAAGGGATTCTCTCCTGTTAGGGCCCTTCAGCCTCAGCCTCAGACTGAGGGAGGAGAGAAGGAGGTGGTCTGTCTGGAGAACCCTGGGGCTAGCATTGTTTGGAAAGAGGGTGTGTGCAGGAATGTGAAGGTGTGCATGGGGTGGGGGTGGGGTGGGGAGTGGGAGGTACTGGCCAAGGGGAGGGGGCAGATGGGAGCGCTGCTCCAATGGAGATGCTTGGTGGGAGGCAGACTTCCTCTATCATCCGGCAGTGGGGGTTGGGGAATGGGGATGGGGCTCTTTAGGGGCTGGGGGAGGGGCAGCCATCCTGCGATAAGTTGTGGTGCTGGGGTGAGGGCAGGGAGGTTTGGCGGGGAGAATCGGAGAGTTGGGGGAAGGGAGGAGGTGTGATGAAGCCTTAGTGGTGGTGGGGGCGCATAATCCTTAGTCCAAACAATTTCTGTGTATTTGCCATCCTGCTGGGGTTCAGGCAACTGGCTTCTTCAGCCCCACTTCCCTCAATGAATAGACTAGATTCCAAACAGTTTTCCGTTGGTTCCAGGGTCGAGGGAATGGGGAATCTGGGGTCTTATTTTTTTCTAGGGAAAAAAGTTCCATTTCTGTCTTCGATCCCATGCATTTAGGAGGAGATAAAGCCTGGGGTCAGAGTGGCCCTCCTCTTGAGTAGGGGTCAGGACTGGGGCTCTGGTTAGTGCCCCATAAACTGTTGGGGGTTGTATGTACACAATAGACAAGGAAATGATGGCCTTGGAATGAAAAGAGAAAAGAACAACCTGGTCCCCTCTGGGACTCTAGGGCCTCACCATATAGAGTCCCAGGTTTGCTACCTTGCCTGAGGTTTTTAAATCCTGATTTCAGAGTGGAAAACTCAAGCCTTGTTCCCCTTTTCGGTGTACAGGGAAGAGCAATGACCCAAAACTATCGGTTAGTAAATTCCCTGCTGGCATTCGCCACAGATAAGTGAACCTTTACCTTACTTCTGGGGAGGGAAACTGAGGTACAAGGAGGGCAGTGACCACCTGGGGCAGGGAAAGCAGGGGCAGGCAGGTGGGCACTTGGATACCTCACAACTCAGTTCTGTGTGCTAGGGTCCCTTGAGGCCATGTAGACGTGCCCCCTGCTGCCGTCTCCTGGGGTTCCTTCATGGGGAGCCCTTTCTCCCTGCTCTCCTCTCTGCCCCCGGAAGTGCAGAGGCCCAGGAGCTGTTGCCGCAGAGGGATTAGTTCAGGGAAGGAGTTGCTCACCTGCTCCTCCCCTATGACTCAAGTCATAACAAGTAACCTGGTTCCCCTGGCCCGGCAGCCTGGGAGGGACGGCAGGCGGCAGGAGAGAGGGACGGCCATCAGCGTGTGGAGACCCGGAGCCAGGTCGGAGGGAGAGCGCGGCGTGGCGGGTCTGTGCCCTGGGAGACCTTGAGGTGACATGCAGGCCCCCTCAGCCCCCTGACCTGGGAGCAGGGTGTGTTTCCTCGACTCCGGACCGAGGCCCAGAGGCAGGTGAGGGTGGGGCAGGGTGGAATGGGTCTTTGGGGCAGAGGGCAGGGTGATCTGGGAGTGGGGGAGCCCGGGCAGTGGCCGTCACCAATTCCCCTGTCCCCCCAACCCCCACCTGCTCATGTCCAGGGCACAGGGATGCTGTGGGGAGAGGGGTGGGCCCGGATGGAGGCCCTGGCCCTGCCGTTCCCTAGACCTGTTTCCACCGGAGAAAGGGCATGAGCTAGAACTGAGAGGCCTCAGTCAGGGTTTTAGGACACCTCTGTGATGGGGGAGGATCCCCAATGGCTCAGCCTGAGGGGAAGTGCATTGGTTTCCCCCTTCCCTTCCCTTCCTCTCTCTATGCCCCTTCTTTCCTCCTCTGCCTTTTCTTTGGGGATGTCCTTCAGCCTGGTAGGCTGCTTCTTAGGGCCCAGTACTGGGGCTGGCTGTGAAAGGAGCAGGAGCTGAGGGTCCAAAGGGCAGGGAGAGAGGGCCGGCGGGGGGTGGGGGGAGGGATTCCTTGTTAGGGTGTAGGGGTGGGGGTGTTACCTGAACTTCCTTCAGCTGAAAGCAAGGCCTTAGACACTTACACTCATATTGCGTCCTGTGCTGTTTCCCCGACTCTGGACCAGCATCAGATGGGGGCTTCTGTGTCAGTGCCTCCCCCTTATGCCTGGCATTGAGGGCTGGGTCCCCCTGAGGTCAGGGGCTGGAGGGGAGGGGAGAGGTCTGTGCTCAGTCCCACCCCCTCTGCCCCTATAACTCCCCACTCCTCTCTGCAGTAGTCAAGGAGCCCCTGAGAAGCCGGGGGTTGCATTTTAACAACTTATCAACGCAACCTCTTAAAAGTTAATAATTAATTAGCATCACTTCCTCCCCTTGTCCAAAGCAAAATGCTCAGCCACTAGCTGAGGCTGTGTTACTTCCTAGCTCTGGCTGAGCCCTGGCCCAGGCTCCTGTGGAGACTTGGAGGATGCTCCTGTGTTTCTGATCTCTAAGGGGTGAGGGTTTAGAATGGCCACACCTTGCAGAGAAGTCCCCCGTGGTGCCCAGAGCTTAAGGCTAATCTCTTTCTTTGGTAGTTTGGCAAAGGCCCTACATAAACCTTTTTTCTTTTTCTTTTTTTTTCTTTTTTTGAGGTAGTGAGGCCTGGGGTTGAACCCAGAGTTGGTCCTTTTCTTTGTTTGCTTGTTGTTTGTTTTTAGGAGGTGCGGGGAATCGAACCCAGGAGCTCCCATGTGGGAAGCAGGCACTCAACTGCTTGAGCCACATCTGCTCCCCCTACATAAACTTTTTTTTTTTTTAAATCCTAAGTGTATTCTCTAGACTTCCTTGCAGAAATGAAATTCCAAAGTACGAGGTGCATATTGTTTTTTAATTGTTGTTGCCCATGGTATAGGTTGTGTTCTTTAGGGATGTCTGTAAAACTTGATTGTTCTTATTAATTGGGTCTCTGTGGATGGAGAGGTGATATTGGGACCTGGCTGGCCACAGGCCCCTCCCTCTCTGCCTGGCTTTGTGATCAGCTTTCCCAAGTCCACTCCTCACTGTAGCCCTGGGCCCTGAGGAGGCCGGATAAGCTCCAGACAGAAACTCGGAAGGACTTTTGGACTGTTGCTCAATGGAGCTGACTCAGTGTGGAGGTGGCTGGGCTCTCCCTCCACACCACCCGCCTGGGCCCCACCCACCCCTCCCCACCCCTGCTCCAGCCAGCAGCTGCCAGGCCGGGCCAGCTGGGACCCCGAGCAGGGGTGCAGGATCCGTGGAGCGAGAGGGAGTGGGCAGCAGGTGTTGTTTTGGCTACCGGTGCCCACTGGGCTGACACTCCATTGGGATTGTTGAAGCGGCACCATCCAAGTGCTCTCCAGCCCCAGGGGTAACCAGTGGTCTCCTTTCTGTCCTTGGGCTGCTTCTGCTCTAGTCACCACCACCCCCAGTCCCAGCAGCTCTGACTCCCTGGCTGTGGAGTACTGGGGATGGGGCAGAATCCCCCTTGAGGGGTCCCCTAGATGTAGTTGGGGGCTGGGACTTGTTTCAGGGCTTTGGGACAGCCCTCTGGGGTCTGACACTGCAACCAACTCTGGATGAATGGCCTGGTCCAGAGAGCAGGGCATCCTGGGCTTTGGGGATGCAAGACCAGGGCCTTGGCTGAGTGCCCAGTGCCCAGCCACTTCTGAAGCACCCTCACCCACGGGGCAGCAGGACATGTCTTGTGCCTCCCAGGTCCCCCAGCTGGGGACACCTGGCCCCCTTTGGCCCTGCCCCAAGCAGGCTCCGTCCCTGTCCTCCTATCCTTTCCTCCTTGCTGTGTCCTCCATCTCACTTTTCTAGCCTCTCTCTCTTTGCTTTTTTCCTTGTTGCCCTCCTCCTCAGTCTCAGTGACTCCTGTGGCCACCACTGTTGTTGCCCACCCCCCCACTTGGGCCTAGAGGACTTTGGCCTAGGGACCTCCCAGAAGGGGGGCCAGTGAGGAGTTAGGGTGGGCCCAGGGAGCCCACTGAGAACAGGGTTTGCCCGTGAGGCCCGCAGAGCCTCCTCTGGCAGCTCCCCCAGTGCTGAGAAACCCCCACCCCAGATAGTCACAGAAACACGGTCCTCACGTCCCCTCCCTCTGTCCCCATGCTCTAATTTGAATCAAGGGGGTTGACATAGAGCTTTCTTCCTTATTGTTCTCTTCAAAGCTGGGGAAATTCCAGGCCACCTACACATCCCAGCTCAGGCTGGGAAGGGGGTCACTCCACCCCACTCCGTGCCCCCTCCTTGCAGAAATCCGCTATGGAGACTAAGGATGAGGTCAGCGATGCTGACAGTGGCATCATCCTGCAGTCTGGTGAGTGGCTTGGGGAGAACCCTGCCAGGCACCCAGCCCTGGCTCCCTGAATCCCCGAGGGCTGGGGTTGGTGGGGCTGGTGGGGCTGAGGCTCCCTGGGACTGGGGTGAGAGAGGAGTGGGGACTTATGTGTGCAAAGGGAGCAGGGCGGCTTCTGCTGGGGAAGGGGCCAGGGGGCTGGTGGAAGGAGTGGGGCCTCAGGGACATATGGAGTTTTCTTCTGGCCTATTTGAAACCAGGATCTGCAATGTTAACCATAGGCCCGGTGATTACCAGGAAATTTTAAAATCTTATCTGGTTAGTATAGAGTTCCAGTCTCTGGTTGGCCTGAGCTTGCGGGACCAGTTTGGGTATTGACAGAGGAGAACAAGAGAGAAGAGGCATGAGTGTGTGTGTGTGTGAGTGTGTGTGTCAGAGAGAGGGAGAGGGAGGACGGGTGGCAGGAAGTGAAAGGCTGGAGAAGAGGCGCTCCGATCGTGCCACCTCCCCCACTTCTCTGAGCTGTGCTGTTGCTGCCATTGAGCTGCCAGGAGACTTGGTGTTTTGTGGTTATGACACAGACCATAGCAGCTAACCTGTAATCTGTGGGCAGGCGTGTGCATGCGTGTGTGCGTGTGTGTGCACAGGCGTGTGTGCTCCCCGCCCTGGCTTCCCTGAGAGTATGCCCACTGGTGCCCGCCGCAGGCCCCGACAGCCCTGTCTCCCCGATGAAGGAGCTGACCCACGCGGTGCGCAAGCAGCAGCAGCGGGCCCTGGAGGAGCGGCTGGAGGCCTGCCTGGAGGAGCTGAGGAGGCTCTGCCTGAGGGAGGCGGTGAGAGTCCCAGGCCATCCCCACCCCGACACTCAAATGTGGGGCCCCCTTGGTGTCCATTCGAGGAGCTCTGTAGCCACATTTGGGGCTGGTGGGGCCGAGGGGAGGGGACCCAGTTCCAGAAGGCATCCTGGAAATCAAACCTGGGTAAGGTGCATGGCATCCTTCTGTGCTGTGCCTTGACCTCGGCACCAGGCAGCTGAGAGGAAGAGGAGAGTTGGACCGGTTAGGAGGCCCAGGTGCAGGGAATGAAGGACGTCAGGGACTGCAGGGGGACCAAGTACACATAAGCACAGATGAGAATTGTACCCCGGGTTGGTAGAGCTCTCTGGAGAAGGAGGTTTGAGGGAAAGGGGAGGCAGCTTAGCAATAAGAATGTGTCCTAAGGATGGGATGGGGTGGAGGGGAGGTAGCTGAACAAGGGGGCCAGGGGTACCAGGGGCTCTTGGGAGATTGGCCATCTGTGGAAGGCCAGGGGCAGGGGGCCAGGCTACCCTTGGCTGGCCAAGTGGCTTAACTTTGCTTCCACCACAGGAGCTGACGGGCACCTTGCCAGCAGAGTATCCCTTCAAGCCAGGGGAAGAAACCCCCAAAGTCCGCCGCAGGATTGGAGCTGCTTACAAACTGGATGAGCGGGCTTTGCATAGAGAGGTGAGGACTTCACAAAGCCGTCAGGTTCCTCACTCCCCAAAGGTTTATCACAGAGCCTGGACCTCACAATCTGGAGAGGAAAGCTTGGCAATCTCCATTCCACCCATCACACCCTATAAGGGTGCTGGGCTCCATGTTCCCCAGGACCTTACAGAGAGGTGGACAGGGAAGGACCCAGATGGCCAGGGGGAAGGTGTGCCACTGCAGGAAGTGAGAGAGCTGGAAGCTCAAGGAGGCCTCCACTGGGCAGAAGGTCAGTTAAGGGCTCTAACCACCAACCCAAAGGGCAATAACCTGTTCAGACAGGTGATGCTGGCCCCCAGGGCTGGCTTGTCTCTCAGCATAGGAGGAAGGGTGAGGGTGGCTCGGGTCCCAGGTGCCTTCTCCCAGTGTGAGTTTCCCATGGGCAGCCCTAAGAGCTCACCTGCCCAGCTCTTTGAGGTCAGGAAGGAAAGTGTCCCACTTCGTTCCCATGGCACCTGGCTCAATGGGCAGGCTGGTGGGAGGGCCCCAGTGCCTGCTTTTCAGGCTGACAGGTTGGCTCAAGTTTGCTCTTGGGCCCCTCCCACCACTCCACCCTCTGCCCTAGGTGTGCGGAAGCTGCTGTCTCCTTCCCCTCTGTCCTCAGGGCTTAGAGCCAGGATTCAGGGCACTAGGTCAGGGCGGTACTCGTCTTCCCAGGGCCACCTGCTCATCCCCTCCCTGAGGCCCCGAACCCCCTGTGTCTGCCAGGCCTCACTCCTGCCTCCTCCCTCAGGACCCCCTGAGCAGCCTGGAGCAGGAGCTGGCCTTGCAGCTGCAGATCACAGAGGCAGCCCGCAGGCTGTGCCGGGAGGAGAACATCAGCAGGCAGGCGCGCCGGCAGCGGAAGCATGCCATGCTGCAGGAGGAGAAGAAGCTGAGGGAGCTGGAGCGCTGCCTTGGGGAGCAGCAGCCCAGCAGCAGGCCGCCTCCTGCCGCAGCCCTTCCCCTGGGCCTAGGTGAGCCAGCTGCCTCTAGGGCCTCTATCCTGGGAGTTTATATGGGACGGCGGGCAGTTTGACATTACTTAGCACTGCCTGTGTGCCCAGCACTGTGTTCCATGTCCCCATCGGCTTCAGCTGCATAAACCTACTTCCTGGGCCCATCTCTACACCATCCTTACCCTTCGCAACTTACCCAGCTAGCCTTAGAGTAGGCGTCCTCCATCCTGAGATCCTCTCCCCTATCTCCTTAGAAAACGTCCCACTCCTTCCTGCCACATGTTCCTTGAAATACACCACCTTCGAGAAGACAAAAAGCCATTTCCTTGGCTTACCCTGAGCTTAAGTCCACAGGGTTCATCCAACTGCAGTTTCCCAGGCCCACAGGGAGCTGGCTTGTCTGGGTTGGTCGTGTGCTGTGTGAGTCTGAGGTTCTGAGCTGACGTACTGTCCCCTGGTCTGAGTTAGGCAGCACAGAGGTTGGCTGTTGCTGTGCACAACTAGTCGCTGAATGATTTAGGGGGGTGGGGTACAGCAGCTTTTCATGGGGTGTTTAGCTTGAAATCCAGCACCACCAGTACCACTCCCCAAGAACCACTCTGGTCAAGAGTGGAATCCTTCCGTTTCTGCTCTCTCTGCCCTTATTGTTCCTGGGACCACTTCCTGAGCAGCATGGCCCACAGGCTGGTGGCTGGGGGGCACCTAGGAAGAAGCTGATGCCAAGGGTCAGCTGTATGACATTGCTGTGTCCAGCTGGGGTTACCTTCCAGCAGGTCATTCTGAGCCCTAGATTTGACCGTTTCCTCCCTGTCCATGACCCAAACACAGCCTGGAGGTCAGGACTTGCAGCCCACCCTTCTGATTCCCACTGCATCACGCCCCTGGCTCAGCACTTGCCCCCCAGGCTTCCCACAGTGGGTCCCAGACCTCCCTGGTTGGATCTGCTGGCTCCTTGATGCCATCACACTAATAAGGGAACTAGAGTAGGGAAGAGGGCAGTGACCCTGGGGCAGAACTGGATTCAGTCTGGGCCTCAGTCTGGGCAGGGAGAATTGGCTGCTTCTCCCGCACTCTCAGGCTCCCATCCATGCACCTCCAGTTGGCTTTCTGCCAAGGCTGCTCTCCTCTGCTGCTTGGGAAGGCTTGTATGGAAGGCTGAGGCCCTCCCTGCTCCTGTGCCCCACGGCCCCATGCCTTGGGGCAGGTGGCTTTCTCACACAGGTCTCAGCAGTTCTCACACCCACCCATCCCTAATTTAGGGTAGAGAGGGTGTGACCTGACACCTCCCAGGTCACCGCAGGCAGCCAGCTATAAAAGAGGAGGCCAGGGAGGCTGGGGAAGAGGGGCCTCCACGTGACAGTTGACCCAGTAAACAGTGGTGCTGACTCCAGCTCAGGTGGCCAGACCCCAGGTCTCTGAGGCTCTATTGGAAAAGACACTCTTCATCTATACTGGGCCCCCAGGACTTAACCTTCCCTTGAAAGGCAGCTGCTGACTTGGGCATGGAAGGGAAGTCCCTAAGGACCAGCTTAGTATGTGCTTGTAGGGAGCCTTAAGGGTTGTGAACATCACCTTGGAAGACGTGCCCATCCCGGTTGTCTCCGACCCTCCTTTCCCCCTCCAGCCTCACCCTGCTCAGCAGCCTCCTCTGTCCCTTCCCTCCCACCCCCATGCTGTCATTCCTGGAAATGTCTGCCTATGGCTGGGGTGCTGGAGGGTGGTCACTCTGCTGTTGCCCTTGTGACCAATGATGCCTCTTGCTGGGACGTGCCAGGGGCCGAGATGTGGTTACTTGACTTAACCCTCTGTGGGAGGCAGGAGCTGAGGTTCTGAAACCAGGCTCAGGGACTCAGCCTAGGTGAAGATAGGAAAGTGGAGAAGGATCTGGCGTAGCTGCTGGCTTTCACCCTCCAGATCAGGGACAAAACTCAAATCCTGCCCTCTCTAACATCAAGCCCTGTCCTTGATGTGGGCCTGGGGTCCTGGGTTCTGTTGTTCTGGGAATGCAGGAGGCAGTTCTAGACAAGTGATTCCTGTTTTGTGGCTCGTCTGTCCAGCTGTGCTCCTCTAGCAAGGAGGAAGTGGGGAGGAATGGTTAATTAGTAGTGGAAAGGTGTTTTGAAGTTTTTAAAAAGCAAACAAACAGACCGACAAAACAAAAATCCAACATCCTATGGTCTCCACACAAGGGTTTTTCAATTTGGGAAAGTAATTATGCCAATTGAGAGTAATTAGCCAGTACCTGCAGGTGATGGAGAGCAGTCAGGTGTTGTGCTAATTTAGTTCAGTGAACCTGATGAGAGAAACCCCAGCACAGGCCTCCGTCAGTAACAGATGCCTGGTAATCCTTTGTTGACTGACAATGCCAGCCTTCAGCCACGCTAATAGAATTTATTCCATAGCTGTGCTGTCCAATATGGTAGCCATTGTGTGGTTATTAAGTCTCGACATGTGACCGAGGAGCTGACTTTTAAATGTCATTTAATTTCAATTAATTTTAATTTAACCAACCACATGCAGCTGGTGACCTCTGCGTTGGATAGCGCAGCTTTAGAGAAGGTGCAGGGATAGCAAGCGTGATCTCTGTAGTTATCCCTTGGCCTGGGGCATCCTGAGGCTGCAGTAAGGGGAAGTCACACTGGTTCAAGGGCAGGGCTGGGCCAGGGCCAGTCCTCGTGGCTGCCCCTGGAAGACAGTGAGCAGCCCTCAGGAACCACTGGTGCTTGGCTGGCTGAGGTAGGTGTGTCCTGCCCACCCTCGTCCTCTGCAAAGGCAGTGTTTCTCCAGATTCTTCTCTTTGCATTGTATCTTTTGGGCCTCTACAACTATGATTTGCTTGCTTTTATGAAGATTAGCCATAATGGGGGCTGGTGCCGTATATTCAAATCAGAACACTACTCTAACTCTGGTTGTATCGCTGGGCCATGATAGTGACAGTTCCACAATTTCTACAACTTGACATCTGCAAAGAATAAAAACCTCTATTCTATAGGTTTTTGTAAAAGATTAGAGGCAGGGAACCAGAATCCAGTAAGAGGGGGTCTCCTCAAATGGTTGCCCAGAGTCAGGCCCGGCTCCTTGCATTGTATGCCCTACAAGGTTTAAGAACTACTCTGGGTAAAGTTTTCATTTCGTTTAAGTTATAGGGCAAGAGTTGGCAGAATTTTCTGTAAAGGGCCAGAGAGTCAATATATAAGTCTTCCTGGGTCATATGGTCTCTGTCATAACAACTCTGCCATTGTAAAGCCAAAGCATTCAGATATTTCAGAAACAAATGAGCTTAGCTGTGTTCCAGTAAAACTTTATTTAAAAAACAGGTGGTGAACTAGACTTGGCCCATGGGCTATAGTTTGCCAATCCCCACAGGGGTTCTGTGCCACTTACAGAATTCCAAGGTGGCCAGAATTGTTACTTTTCAGAGACTTTTCTAGGTAATTATGCATTAGGTGGCTAACAGGAGAGCTGATAAAGGGTAGTGTTTAAGAGCACAGATTCTGTGGTTAGATGGTCTGGGTGTGAATTCTGACTCAACCACATTTTGACTGACAGGCCAAGTTACCTCAAAACCTCAGAGCCTCAGTTCCCTCAACTGTTATATGGAGATGATAGTATCTACCTTTCAGGGTTGTTATGAGGATTACATGAATTTATATATATTTGATACAATAGAAATATTAGCTATTAATTTTTCCTCACCTCCATTCTCAAAAACTGAGCAGAAAATTCTTTGTGAATTCTATCCAGGATACCACATTCTATCCAGGATACCACATGCTCATTCTTAAGCTCTGAAGGTTTAAGTTTGGGGGTGATGACAAAAATAAGTTCTCTCTGATTTCCTTGGTGAGAGATGAAATACCACACTGCATTCCCTTCAGTTGACCTGCCATGTCACCAACTGAAGAGCCTTCTTTACCTTAAGGCTGGACTGCTACATCCTAGCTTGAATTGGTCTCATGATCCCATGGCTCAAATCCCCACCTCACACTGCTGTTGCTGGGTAGCACATGAGTTCTCAGGTTTGTGGATCCTTGAGTTGTGTTGTTTTTGTGATGTCGGAAGACTACAGAAGCGTTAGCAAAGTTCTTTTCCCATCCCTAGGGCTTCATAAAATGGCTCTTTGCCTTTCCTCTCCACCCCAGGAAGCCCTGCCAGAAGAAGCCCTGGCTTCTTTTGACAGATGGGGAAACTGAGGCCCAGTGCAGAAACATGGCTTATTCAAGATTGCAAAGCAGAGAAGGAGTAAAACCCAGGTTTCTTGTCTTCTAGTCCCTGTTACTTAAAAAAAAAAAGTTTCTACTTCCAAATATTAAATTCATGCCTAATGGAATATTTAGCACAGAGTATTTCTTAGAATGGAACACTGTCCTGGGAGAGGAGGGACCAGGCCTGGGCAGCTCAGCACTGCTGGTTACCCATATCTGTGTGGTTGGTTTCCTCATGTCCTTTTCTTCTCTCCCCTTTGGCTTTCCCAGAGCTCAGTGCCTCTGATGACAGTTCCCTGTCAGATGGGCTGCTCCTGGAGGAGGGTGAGTGGGGCTTTTTGGAGACCATCATCAGGACTGGGATCCTACTGCAAGATGTTGGGGTTCTGGCAGAGTTTGCTAATGAGGACTTCAAATAGGGAGTGGGGGGTTAGCAGTCAGCTGTGGGGGTAGGGGTGTAGGGGCCAGTGTCTCGGTTAGGACCTGAAGTTGATTCCACGTGCCCCTGCACTGCTCACTGAGGATGGAGATGTGCTGACCCCTTTCCCATTCTAGAAGCTAAAGAATTTTGATAGGAAAGGTAAAGGTAAATACCTGTGGAGCCTATGGGTCCCTGCCTTCATTCTAGAGCCTTCACCCTGGGCTTTATTCCATGATACACCTGTCAGAGCCAAAGAGCATCGGGCCACAATCACTGCCCTCCAGAGTCTTGCTCTTTGGAAAAAAAAATAGCATTGGGGTAGGAAACACAGGTTCACAGTTTAAACATCCCATTTACAAACCCTGAAATGGGGGCTGGTGGCGAGCTGGACCAAGAAGGTGGTGCAGACCTGCTCATGGGAGTGCCCAGGTCAATAAGGAAATGGCAATGGACACATGGGCGCAGCATGAACAAGAAAATTAGGTAAACAGGGAGCTGGCTGTACCGTGAGCTAAGGTCAGAGGGTGGAGCAATGGGAGCCAAGAAGAGTCCATGTGGGGAGCTTTCTTGAAGGAGGCAGGTTTAAAAGAGGGTGGTATGCTAGAGAGAAGGGAAAAGAACAGCAGCTATGTATGGCAGGGGAAGCATAGAGAGATTGAGAGATGATGGGTTTTGTTTGTTTTTGGTTTATTATTATTATTGGAATAATGAAAGTGCTCTAAGAATGACTGAAGTGATGAATGCACCAATATGTGATTACACCGAATACCATTGATTGTACACTTTGGATGGATTTATGCTTTATTAACAGGTATCAATAAAATTGATTTGTTAAAAAAAAGAAAAAAGAGGGTGGTGAGTGAGGAAGTAAGTTCCAAGGAGGAGAAAGCATGTTTGAGCATCTGGGGCTAGAGCCATGGCCTGGAGCAGTTGGACAACCCAGCCAGGGGAGGGAGGGCATGGTAGGAGCTACAAAGGCTCTTGTTAGGCTGGTTTCCCCAGCTGCTGCCCTCACTGGGTGTCTCTTATCCCTGCAGAGGAATCCCAAGGGTCAAAACCTCCCCCGGAGGACCCAGCCCCACCTTCCCGGCCTCTCGCTCCCCAGAGCCTTGAGGGCCTACAGCCAGCTGGACCCAAGACTGGGGGCCTGGAGCGAGCCCCAATCCAGAACAGCCCCTGGAAAGAGACCAGCCTGGACCACCCCTACGAGAAGCCCCGGAAGTCTCCTTCTGAGCCCAGCAGCGAGTCCAGGTCAGGGCGGGGAAGAAAGGAGGGCTGGGAGAAGGTGGAGGAGGGGACAGGGTAGGAGACAGCCCCTCTCCTTTGTGTGATGGTGGAGGAGTGAACTTTGGTAGCTGCCAATTTCTGCCACTAACTTTGGGGTTTCCTTCCACTGTGTCCCCATTTCTCGGAACCCCTTGACCCCTTGAGCCACAGAGTGGAGGTGTTCCTGCCACTGACCGGTCTCCAATCCCTTTGCAGCAGCCCGGCCACCACTCCACAGGACGGGCCCAGCACCTCCAGCCCGTGGCTGCTGGAGCCTGCCCCCTACCATGTGGTTCCCATCCGCGGGGCTCCTGGCCAGTGGCAGGGCCGTGCCAGTGCCCCGGCCACCCCGGAGATGCAGGGGAGGCGGGGCCAGTCGCAGTCTCTGAGGTAAGAGGTGCCGGGGCAGGGCGAGGACCGACCCTCCAGAGCTCATGGTCTGAGGGTGGTAGCTTCTAGGATGCAGGCAGGACATCCCTGGAATGGGGTGACACGTGCTTAGTGCCCTGGCTTCTCTTAGACTCTCCTTATTAGAGGCTGTGCTGGAACCAGCGAGGACAGAGACCATCACTCACCAAGAGGGTCATTTGCATCCAGAGACTCCAGTTTTGTCTTTTTGCCTAACTTTCCATCCTTGCCATATACTTCAGTGTTGGTGACTATTTTTGTGATTTTTTTTTATCGGTCGCTGACAATGGGCAACCCATTTTGTTACTTGGTAATCGTCTGAGTGACTGACTCATATCAGGCTGTGTTAACCACAGCACATTGGGCCCGAGCACCACCCAGCTTCAATTCACTTGTCAGACAGCACAGGACTGAGGGCAGCTTGGGTCCCTGTGGCGTAGAGCGGTGGATTTTATGTTCTACATACTGTCAGGACCACCCCAATAGCACAAACAGTGCCCTTGTGCAAATTAGAAGGCTCCTCTCTGGGCAGACAGTCCCATGCCAGGGTGAAGTTGCAGGGAGAAGGCTGTATTTCACTCCCCCGCCCCCCCGTGCTCTTGGGGGGTGGGGGTGGGGTGGCCTGCCCACGGCTGCCCTGCTTACCTCATAACGGCTCTTCTGTGCGTAAGTGCCATCCCTGACAGTGTCCACCTGAACAGATCCTGTTGAAGTATCACTGAGCACAGTGCTCCTGAAATGGCCAAGACACATTTATTTAGCAGTTATGTGAAGGAAGCAGGAACGTGTCTGCCTGTGTAATACAGTGTGGCATTTGCACATTAGGCCAAAAAGGCTGTTTCAGCTCTGTCCTCCCCCTAGGCACTCCCCACCCCCCCCACCAGCACAGAGCTTGTCTGCCTGCCAGTCTCAGTGCACCTGCTTCTCCCTCAGGGCGGATTGCATCCGGGTGGTGCCAGAGGGCCGAGGTCGCAGCGCCTTTCCTCGCCGCCGGCCCACTCACTACACCGTGACGGTGCCTGACTCCTGCTTCCCCCCGACCAAGTCCCTGCCCCACCCCGCCTACCACTCCTGCTCCGAAGACAGCGGCTCCGACGTCTCCAGCATCTCCCACCCCACCTCGCCTGGCAGCAGCAGCCCCGACATCTCCTTTCTGCGGCCTCTCTCCCCACCTGAGCACCCTCGCCACCATGGAGCCTGGGCCCCGACTGGTGGGAGAGAGCTGGCCGCCCACTACCCCAAGCTGCTGTTGCCCCCTGGGTATTTCCCAGCCAGGCAGTATGTGATGGTGGCCGAGGGCCCCCTGTCACCAGACGAGTGGGAGCTGTGCCGCGCAGCTCCCTACAAGGACGAGGGGGGTCCCCGGTGCTACCAGCGGCTGGTGCCCACCCACAGCCGCATCGTGCGGACACCCTCCCTGAAGGACAGCCCCGCGGGCCGGGCGCTGAGCAAGGCAGCTGTCTCCGAGGAACTCAAGTGGTGGCATGAGCGGGCTCGCCTCCGCAGCGCCCGCCCCCACTCCCTGGACAGGCAAGGGGCCTTCCGGGTCAGGAGCCTGCCCCCAGGGAGAGAGGCCTTCGGGCGAGCCCTGGGGCCCCGGACACAGGTATGGTTGATCTGGAGGGACACCGTGGACACCCCTCAGGGCCCGCTGGGCCAAGAATAGAGACCTAACCCCGCAGCCTGGTGGTCGGGTAATCCCCAGCTAGGAAGAAAGGCAAAAAGTCATTTCCTCTTGGCTTTGGAAGGCACTTTTGACTTCCCTGAGGCACCACTTAATTTTGCCTGCGGGCATCTAGCTCAAGAGCACTAACCAGGGTACTCTGGTGGAGATGATCCTGGCAGATTGCTGGGATTTTTCTTAATGGCTCCGCAGATAATTTGCAAAGCAGATGAGTCTCTGTTCCTAATCAGAAGTCCCATACAAATTTGGTCTGTCTGAAATTAAATCCCAAATTCCCTGACTTTCAAGGGCCCAGGTCAAAGGGAGAGGGTGGAAATGTATTTGCAGAAGGCAGAATTTGGGATTGCCTGCTGGTTAACTTCCTCCACGACCCCCCGTCCCTGCACCACATGAGAAGCAGATGGCCTGGCATCATGGTTAAGAGCACAGGCCCTCAAGCTAGATGACCCAGGTTCACATTCTGTGTTGCTACACACACACTATATGGCTGGGCAGGCTACTTAACCTCTCTCTGAGCCTCTCCCTCTGTAAATTGGGAATAGGGCTGTTAAGAGATTTAAATGATTTAAATGAGGTAATATGTGGAGTGCATAGTAAGTACTAGATGAGTGATGTTATTGTCATCTGGAGTCCTAGGGGCCAGGTTGGGGATAGCATAGAGGATATAGCTCCCTGGCCTGTAGTAGGTGGCTGCCCCAGTTTCTATGGGCCTAGTTTCTTCATTCTGAAAGTGGGGATAGCACACACGAATCCTTTCTTTATTCTTTCTCCCTGGTCCAGAGGGCTCTGCAGGGAATGTACTCCAGAAGTTACCAACAGGCTGTTTCTTTGAGACCCAAGGTTCCCAGCAGGCCCAGCTGCATGCTCCTCCCCTCCCCCCAGTCCTCTGGGCTGCAGCTGGCATCCTGGGCCTGGCAGCAACCTGGCCCCCATCCCAGCCGCACCCTCCAGCTGACATGCTTTTCCCCTTATGCGAGCTAGGACCTGCCTTGGCCTGGGCCCAGCCCTTCCCAACCTGCCGGACAGGGAGAGTGATGAGAAGTGAGCCCAGAAAAGGGGGAGGAGATGATCAGGGTGCCTGCCACACCTCGGAGGAACCTAGAGAAGGAAGCGGATGAAAGCCTCCTGGGGATGCAGGGCTGAATCCAGGGCTAGAGCGGGGACAGATCAGCCACCCTTAAGGGACCAGGACCGTGTAACTGGGCTTGTTTTACAGACATTTCTATCTGGTTCACCCACCTCCTTTCTTCCTGACCCTGGCAGGTACCCACGGTTTGTGTACTCCGGAGATCACCTGAGGGGGCGCCAGTGCAAGTCTTTGTACCTGAGAATGGCGAGATCATCAGCCAGGTGTAACCCTCTGCTCCGAATTCTGGAAAAGACTTTCATAGCAGTCATGACTGAGACCCACCATGCCTTCCCTTCAGCTCCCCAACCCCATCGCAGGTCGATGACCTGGAGCTGAGGCTTTTTTTTTTTTTTTTTAAACAGTTTTGCTTCAGAAGCCCTGGCCTGAGGATTTCTATGTGTGTTTTGTCCTCCAGATCACTGTAATATTGTAATGTGACTATGCTTTATCGCCAGACACTGGCTCGCTGGACTTGTTGCCTGGCCTGTCTGGGTAACAACATTTGTCTCTTTGTGCAAGACAAGTGGCCCAGGATGCTTGGAGCAGAGGGTGCCCAACTGGGGATTCTGTAACCCTCTGTGTTCTGGTTCTACGAACATCCCTGGAGAACAGTTCCTGGCCCTCCTGGCCCACCTTGCTGGAGGCTGGACATGGCACACATTCGTGCACATGACTCTTTCCCCATTTCCCAGGTGTCTAGGTCTCTGGATACCGCAGGGATTCACTCCCCAGCCTGGGCTTGGGGAGAAGCTCCTTCCCCTTTTATAATGTGCTCTGTGATGCACACACCACGTGGTAGGTTAAAGATCAGCATATCCTGGTGGAATCTTTTCTTCCTGGACCCTGCAATTCTCCTGATCCCATACATCTCTTTATGGGCCTCAATCACTGTACCCTCTCTATGCCCTGTGTGCTCTCAGCATCTCCTCACACACCTGAGCCCTGAGGTTGAGGCTTAGCTTCAGGGGACCGGGCTGGGGGTGGTCTGTGGTGTTGGTTGGTGGAGAGCAGCCCACCCTTTGACTGCCTTCCCGACGCATGCGTGGACTTGAATTCCACCACCCCTCTAATGCCTTCTGATCATAGTCCTAAAAGCCAGCAGGCCACCACAATACCTGAGGAAGATTTTTGGAAAGGCACCATTTTTGTGTCATGTTCTTGAAGGAAGGGGGGAAGCGCAGCTCGTTCTGTGCTCCTCCCAGCTATGTTTCTGCTCTGAGTTTGTGGATTTCTCTTGAAAGAGAAAGTCATTTATACAAATACAGGAATAGTCACCCCTGAGCCCTGAAAAGATGCTGATTTTTCTGAGAGGGTATTAGTTACCATCCCAGCTGCCGAGACTGAGTAAGCCTGGACGCTGCCTATGCTAAGACCCTCTGATAGTCCCTGGATTCTCTCATTCTAGGGCCTTCTCTGCTGCTAGGTCAGACACTCCGTAAGGATCCTCCTTCAATAAGAAAGCAACTGGGTTGAGGCTAGGAAGGGGTAAAGAGAGCTGAGTTCTGGTTTTACTCACACAGAACCCTCTTTCCTCCAAGTTCACTGGGTTTGGACAGACCAGGAATACAATTTAGGCACCAAGAGCTTTCATGCTTCACCAAAAAGAGGCACAGTTCTCCCAACTGGAGAGAAAGTGGTATAACTTGTGCAATGGTGCCTTGTGAAGATCAAGATGGTCCATCAGAGGAATCTGGGAGAGGGAGAGAGGAGCCTGAGGAGAAGCATTCCTCACCATACTCTTACCACATCTTGCAGCTCCCTCTCTTTGAATAGACTGTGTCCCCCAGTTTTGTTCTCACGCCCTATATTGGATGCTGTTATCGTCCGGTTTGTCTCTAAGCCTCTTTTCCCAGCGTACAGCCCCCCACCCCGACCCCTTGTGCCCTCCCCTGCTGCCTCAGCTCCTTGGGTGAGTCAGGAGACATCTGAGCACCTCCTCCCCCGCCACTCCCCCCCCACACACACTGAGGGTTCTTTATATTAACTTATTGGTCCTATATAATGCCTGGTGCAGTTGCAAAGTGGCTGTGTACTCAGCTGCAGGGCCGGGACTGACTGGGCCTTAGTGCCAGATACTTCAATAATAAAGTCTGTTCTTTGTGATTGGCTGAACTGATAATGAAGGGCTTTTTTGTGCCGAGTTTTCTGAGCGGCGGCTCTGCCCAGCCCCTCAGGATGCACACCCACCCAAGGTGGGAAGGTCGCCTGGCCTCTCCAGCTGGTCTGGCCAGGTCCCAGGAGCTGGGAGATGGATGAGGTGGTAGAGGCAGGATCTCAGATTCTCATGCTTCGTAGGCAGGGTGGCAGCAAGCTCAACCCAAGCCTGAGGAGCTGGGCAGTGGGACTCACTTCCCCAAGGACTGGCCTTTGTGAAGCCTCAGGAGGTCTAGCATGTCTGGGTCAGGCAAGACAATGGTTAGAGATGGGGTGTGCCTAAGTCTCCAGCTCCTTGAGGAATTCCTGGAGCTCCTGACTTCCTGGTGAGAGTGGAGGCTCTTGTGAGAAATGGCCCCTTCCCCAAAGCTGGAAAACTGGAGAGACCCCCCTTGGGGTGGTGAGGAGGAGAGGCTCTCCACAAAGCCCCTCCCTCCACCAAGGGACCACTGGAGCTCCAGCCTAGACCACTTCTGTGCCTGCCCTGCAGGGGCCGCTCTGGGGCTTGGGGACACAGCGCCCCCTGGAGCCACGGTGCGCAGGAGAAGCGCATGCCCTTGATCTGAGGTGCCCAGCGTGTCAGGTAGAGGGGCCCTGCCTACCTGTTCCCTCCGCAGCAGAGGAAGGGACAGGGAGTGGAGGGCCTGGGCTGATGACCGTGGGGAGGGGCAACTCCAGCCCTGCCCTGGGTCCTTGGCCCTGAGGACCGTGGGAGTCCGTGGGCTTCAGGGTCCTGAGCCACTTAAGCCTGGTGGTGCTCCACCCTGGGGAGAGATGGGTTGGGAGGGGTAGGGGCTCCAGGGTTTCTGGAGAGGTTGTGGGCATTCTGACCCCAACCTGGACATCTTTGACTTATCTATGAGTTGTAGGGAATGGGGAGCTTTCTGTATTTTTGATGATTATGGTGACATCCCTGGCATCCCAGGAGATGACTTTCCTGAGGAGGTGGCTCCCCAGCAACAGGTCAGGCTAAGACCAGCCGAAGGAACCTTCCTCACTGAGAGGGGTGGGGC
>JAQZBX010029669.1:0-27184 GCA_029593785.1 Cabassous unicinctus | reverse complement strand
TGGCTTGTAGAGCAGATCTAGTGGAGATGAATTCCTTCAGCTTTTTTTTCCTGGAGTTTGTCAATCTCTATTTCATTTTTGAATAGAGAGTCCCATCAGATATAACATTTTTGCTTGGTGTATTAGTCAGTCAAATGGGTACTAATGCAAAATACCAAAAATCTGTTGGCTTTTACAAAGGGTATTTTTTTAGGGTAGAAGCTTACAGTTACCAGGCCATAAAGCATAAATTACTTCGCTCACCAAAGTCTATTGCCATATGTTGGAAAAAGATGGCTGCCAAAGTCTGAGAGAGTTCAGGCTTCCTGGGTTCCTCTCCTCCTGGGGCTTGCTTCTTTCCACGCTCAGCTGCCCTGCTCTCTCTACAAGGCCAGCTGTAGACTATCAGGTGACCAGGTAGTCTCTTCAACAGGGTTCAATTCTCTCTGGGTCCAGCTGCTCTTCTCTGTGTGCTACTTTCTGGGCTCCAGCAATAAAACCCCAAACTCCCTTCTCTGCTCTGAGGTTTCTCTGTGAGTCCCCATCCGTGAAGGGTGCAAGGATGCAATGGCTTACTGATGTGGCCCAATCAAAGCCTTAATCATTATTTAATCAAGTAAAAGTGAAACCTCTGAATCCAATCTAATCTAATCTAATATGCCTAGAGGGACAGACCAGTTTACAAACATAATCCAATATCTATTTTTGGAATTCATAAACAATAACAAACTGACACAGTTGGTGATTGTTTTCCTTCAATACTTTAAATATTTCATCCCACTGCCTTCTATCCGACATAGTTTTTTAAATTAGAAATTGGCACTTAATCTTATTCTGTTTCCTTGTAATAAAATGTTGCTTTTCTTTTACAGCTTTCAGAGCACTCACCTTGTCCATGGTGCTTGAAAGGTTTACTACTATGTGTCTGGGTATGTTTCTCCTCAAATTTATCTTGTTTGGGATTCTTGAATGTGTATATCATATCTTAAATTTGGAAGGCTTTATGCCATTATTTCTTTGAACATTTTCTCTCTTCTTCTTCTGGCACTTCCCTAATGTGTATAATTGTGCATCTGCTGGTGTCCCAAAGGCCTCTTTGGCTTTGTTAATTTATTTTCTCATTATTTTCTTTCCTCCTCCTCAGTCTGAATCAAATCAATTGACTTGCCTTTGATTTTATTAATACTTCCTTTTGCAATCTCCAATCTGTTGTTGAACCCCTCCATGAAATTTTTCATTTCAGTTTTTGTGTTCTTCTCCAGTATTTCTGTATGGATGTTTATGTAAAAATTTCTATGACTTCATTGAAATTCTCACATTGTCCATGCATCCACATAGTGATATGATAAAGATTTTCTTGAGTGCCAGAAACTAACCAAAACAAACATCAATGCAAAAATCTCCTTTCATAATCTTTGCAAATTGCTTCTCCAGTGGCTGGTGCTCTCATTCAGAGTTTAGTCCTCCTATCAAGAAGATCAACCCATGGTAAAAGTGATGTGTGAGATCTTTCAGGAAGGCAATATCACATGTATATTTGGGTGTGTGTTTTAAATGGCAAAAGTAAACAGATGCACTTAAAATAACACATAAAATTTTGCAACTAGTTTACAACATTAGCATAACATCCAGGCAGAAAGTGTATTTTCTAAGTATTTGGAGCCTTCTAATTTAGTCACATAAAATAACAAAATATTTCTACCTTATAGAATTATTCTCTTGTTTGAAATTATATACTAATTTTTTAAAGATTTATTTTATTTATTTATTTCTCCTCACTCCCTTGTTGTTTACACTTGCTGTATCTGTTGGTATTCCTTGTTACTTTAGGATGCACCAGGAGCTGAAACCAGGACCTCTGATGTCTTAAAGAGATGCCTAATTGCTTGAGCCACCTGCGCTCCCTACTTTGTTGTGTCTCTCATTCTGTTTTTCCTTTCTGCATCTCTTGTTGCATAATCTTGTTGCGTCAGCTTGCCACACATGCCTGTCGCATCAGCTCGCTGTCTTCTTTAGGAGGCACTGGGAACCTCTGCAGCCTGCTTTGTTGTTTCTCTCGTTATGTTTTCCTTTTTGTGTCTCTTGTTGTGTCAGCTCGCCACACCTACCCACTGTGCCATCTAGCTGTCTTCTTTAGGAGGCACCGGGATCCGAGCCAGCAGCCTCCCATTTTGTAAGCAGGAGCCCAGTTGCCTGAATCACATCCACTTTCATATATCCTGATTTTTAATTCAACGTCCAGTGCCTGGAAACGTGAAAAAAAAATTTTGCTAACAAAACCATCTGTAAAATTTAAATATATCTTTTATTAGACTATCTGAAATATTGCTTTTCTAACATTAATTTAAACATTCATAATCATGGTTATTAGAAATCATCAAGTGTTTTTTTTGTTGTTTTTCTTCTTATTTTCTACTTGTGAAAAATCAGAGAACATTAATGGGAACCCTAGAGAAATGACCATGTTTATCCTATGAGATTTGACTAATGGCCCACAATTGAAAATTGTGTTATCTTCCTTCTTCTTACATACATGGTGAATTCACTGATAATCTAATTATCACCCAATTGGATGCTCACCTTAAGACTCCCTTGGATATTTTCCCCTTCTTAGAAATCCCTTTTACTACTACATGCATCCCTAAATTGGTGATTATTATGTGAAATGGAGACAAAACCATTTCCTATTACTGTTGTGCAGATCATTTGTTTTTCTGCCATCCTTCTGGGGGCATCTGAATTTGACCTGGTGGCTGCCATGTCCTATGACTGCTATATTGCCTTCTGTAAGCTGCTGCACTACACAACCATTTTGAACAGCAAAATCTCCACACTCCTTGCCCTAAGGTGTTGGTTCACTGGATCCTTTATTATGTCTCCAACACTCACCCTGGGTCTAATCTTGACTTCTCACTTCCAGCATTGTTGATCATGTCTACTCTGACATTACCACCCTCTTGCAGATCTCGTGCTCAGACACACTGTTCTTTGAGACAATGGATTTCATTTCAGCTTTGGTGACACTCTTGGTCAAGTTTGTAATGGTGATCTCATCATACACCTACACTGCACTGATGATTCTAAAATGCCCTACAACTAATCAGAAGAAAAATGCATTTTCCATGTATCCTTCACACATGACTTTCATCTCGCTCTCTTATGGCAGCTGCATCTTCATATACAATAAACCCTCAGTCAAACAAAGAATTTCTTCTTCCAAAGAATTGAAGTGCTCAATATCCCAGTTGCTTGCTTTGAACCTTTTCATCTACACCACAAGGATCTAATAAGTAAAGAATGCCATCATTCATATGAGGCAGATGGTTGACTCTTTCTCAACGAAATGAATGTCCTGTTGCATTATATCAAAGAAATGAACAAAGAAGTCTCAAACAATATCAGTTTATCAATTAGTAGCTTCTAAAACATAAATTTTATCTTTTTACTTTTTTTATTGCTTTGATATGCATCTTCACCTCTTTTCAAACTTTATTTTTCATAAAAGGTTTTGTTCTAAAAAAGATAATTTTCTTTTGTTTTGTCTTTTCCACTAAATTTTTTAAAATCTCACTTTCTTTTGCACTAGATGTATGGAAGAAAGCTAAGTTTTCAGTCTCTTCCTTTAGTACATAAGAATTCAAGATTATCAAGATATAAATACTTTTTCATTTAAGTAAAATTTATTATAATATACAATGCAAAGCTTTTGTACGATTCTTACTTAATAATCTATTACTTGCCTTTTGTTACATTCTTTAACAAATATCCCTTTATTTTATGTTTGCCTTCCCACCAATTTACTGATGCATATTCCATTTAAATAAATTTCAAAATATTTTAACATCACCAGTGTTGACACTCATCTTTGAAAATGTTTATTTAAAAAATTTGTGAATGCTATTTTAAAGTGTGATTTACAGAAATAAATTACTTATTTATAATTGAGAGATATTTACATTCAAAGGTATTTGAATTGTAGTTGAGAGAAATGTTTTCTGACTACTTTAATTTGAAATTAATAATGAAATACAATATATAATTGGTGTTTTAATAGCAGAAAACACCTTCTAGATAGCATGGAATACATGAAATTGCTTAATAAATGACTTAAAAATGAAATATTGGTAACTCAATATATTTCTTTTTCTCAGAAATTATTTACATTATCTATAGGTGTATACATAGTTATAGTTAGAAATGTTGGTAAATAGATATATATAGATATCACTTCTAGTTGTGAAGTAAAAATTGTATAAGAAGCAATTTCAGCTCCTAAATAAAGATTTTCTAATGGTATGCCACAGT
This sequence comes from Cabassous unicinctus, assembly GCA_029593785.1. Lineage (NCBI taxonomy): Eukaryota > Metazoa > Chordata > Mammalia > Cingulata > Chlamyphoridae > Cabassous > Cabassous unicinctus. The sequence continues at coordinate 22,900 of JAQZBX010029669.1, read as the reverse complement.
CCATTAGGTGACTCGTAAGTAAATTTCTGACATGTCCACAATTTTACTACTGCAATATGACACATAGGTTTTCAAATATAAATATAGCATTTCAGGAAATTTGCATTTCAGAAGGGTGTGTATATTAGGCTATAATATTCTTTTCCATTTCCCCTTTTTTATGTTAAACTGTGCTTTTTCATTTGAAAAATAAGTATTTTTGAAAAATTATGTCTAAAGCAGCAGAACAAAACTACACAATTGTACAGGTTTCTGTAGAGTATGTGTAATGAAGTAGATCTTAAAAGATATTTGGGCTTATAATGTGACTTCAGGAGAAAATAGTTATTTAAATAGATAGTTATATTTTTTCTTTGATCATTTTTTTCCATTTGAGAAAATAGAACAAATAAGCCTAAAACCTTATCTAAATTTAGAGATTTTAACAGAATAAATAGTAAAAAATACATATATAACATTTTGACAAAATGAATAAAAGTAAAACCAATTGCTTCTTTATATTCTAGTACAGTTGATTCTGTTATGTGTCAACCAAAATGAGTTTGTTAAAATATATTGCCAATATGAAACCATGAATTTACAGTGAGTTAATCTGAAATAGTTTCTTTCTATATATTTTTAAAGAGCTACCTAGGAATGACCCTAGGACACATGGGCAGCAGGCGCTTAACCACTCAGCTACAACTGCTCCCTTTCTATGTGTATTTTTAAATGTCTGTCATCTGTAAGTTATTTACCATTGAAGATACTCTGTAGCTCTCAATAAGAGTCTAACATATCTACACTAACACTTGCACATTCCCATTTCTTCCCACACACAGGCAGAAATAAAGTTTCATCATCTGTTCTCTTTGGTACTTCTCATGTTTTATGATATATTATCTCACATTTACATCCATTAAAACAATCAATATTGACCTCTGAGTTCTTATTCCCCAAGTAGTTTACTACTGCAGCTTTTGTTTTGTTTCTTAAATTGGGTCTTTAATAAGTAATGAGTCTTGGGAAGCAGATATGGCTCAAAAGATTGGACCCCCATCTATGATATAGGAGGTCCAGGGTTCAATTCCTGGGACCTCCTAGTGAAGGCAAGGTGGTCCACACAGTGAGCTGACATGGGCAGAGAGCTGTACCACATAGGGTGCTGGCCTGCATAGAATGCTGGCCTCCATGGAGTGCTGGCCCGTGTGGAGAGTGGGTGCAGCAATATGATGCAACACAAAGAGACACAGAAGAGAGACAATAAGAGATGCAGCAGACGAGGGAGCTGAGGTGGCACAAGATATTGAGCAGCCTCTCTCCACTCTGGAATGTCCCCAGATCAGTTCCCGGTGATGCAACCTGAAGAGAAGACAGACAGACACAGAACACACAGAGAGCAGACAGCAAGTGAGAAAAACAAAAGGTGGAGGAGGGTTAAACAAATTTATTTAAAATATGTAAGTAACAAGCTTTCTTAAACATGTGTACAGCTTTATTCCTGAGGAAATTCTACCTGAAATGCACCAGTGCTTTATCCTGAAATGTTTTCTGCTATTTTACCCTAGTGAGGTCGTGTTATCAGAATTGGTGTCCAGATTCTTCTCTTTGTTGTGAGAAAAAATTCAAGGACAAGCCACGAATTAATTAAAAATAGAGAATTTATTGTGAGGTAAAGCAAGGAAACAATAGTACAACCTTAGAATTGAGGGTGGGCATTCTCAAGGAAGAGAAATGCAAGTTCTTCCCTGGGATTCCTTCTTTTATGTGGGTACAGGACTTCAGAGTCTAGGCTGATAAGCAAGGGTTTAGGGGTGTCAGGGTTTAAGAGTGTGGAAGGTTAGGGGTGTGGAGGTTGCTCTCTGGTCTTGATTGGCATCTTTGTGCTGTCTATGATCTCTGCAGGGTGACTTCACAGGCAGTGATTAGCTTCTGTTCACTATCCATGAGGCATGAGGTAACCTGAAAACTAGGTGAGAGGATGGTGGTGGTTCTCCCTTGCCTCTTCCCACGTTGCTGCCTGAATTATTATAGCACAGACTTTCAGTGCGTGCTGTAAGCTTCAGGGTGTGTGCTGTATGGTACAAGGTGTTTGTTAGAAGTTTCCCCTTCCTGACTTGCCTGTGACTCAGCAGGCTGCTGCTAGTTAGGAGGCCATTGCCTCAGTTTCTCCAACGAGGTGTGTTTATGTGGCTTATTAGGTTTCTGCCCCCTTCCTCCTTAGGTTCTATTCTATCCTGCCTCACTTCTTTAACAGTGATATTTAAATTGGATATTTAGGTAAAAGGCAGAATAGAATAAGGACCTAGTAGGTAATACTTAAATCTTCCTTCTCAAAGGCATAGGTAATCATTCAATTATCTGTGCATCTTCATTCATATGACCTTAAGTTTTTAATCACTCTATGGCATCTATTATTCAAACTTATTTCTAATTTTTCAGGTGATTTGCCCATTAATTTTGCAGTTTTGAATTAGTTTCCTCAGTATATATTCTAATAGATATCAACTTTTCCTTCTGTTAGGTACATATGATATTGTATGCACTAAGTTAATTTTCCAAAATTTAAATACAATACTCAAATTTGAAACATGCTTATTTTTCATTCAAAAGACATATATTGAGACTTCCATGCTCTGACTGAAGAAGCATGTCTCAAATTTTGTTTTATTACAAAGAAACATAAAATCTATTCTCCTTTAAATACAGTGTTGTTTCCAATTTTTTCAAAGTACAATTTCAATATTTTAACTATGTTAGAAGAAGAATTAGAAGTTAAATTTTATTGGCATTATTCTATGTTTAAAGTGTATAAAAGCTATATATCAGTCTCGTATACAATAGTTCCAGTCTGACATCAAACCCTCATCTAAATATTTAAGAATGCAATTTCCCAAAGTTTAAATATATATTCCATTTTTTTTGCTGTTGATTCTCTCTATTGCTTTTTTTAATATAATTTTTTTTAAAGAAGCATTAGATTACATGAATGTTAAGTCGAAAATATTGGGGAATCCCAGATACCTCATCCCCACCCACACTTTCTCACATTAACAACATCTTTCATTAGTGTGGTACATTTGTTACAATTGCTGAACACATATTGAAGCATTGCTACTAAGCATGGATTGTAGTTTACATTATAGTTTACTCTTTTCCCCACACAAATTTTATAGGTTTTGGCAAAATTATAATGGACTATATATGTCATTGCAATGTCACACAGGACAATGCCAATGTCAAAAATGCCGACAGGTTACACCTATTCTTACCTCTCCCTCCCATGTCTGGTGGTCACTGCCTTTATATCAATTATACAAATTCTTCTAATGCTAGAGTAATAAGTCCATTTTAGTCCGTAGTTGAATTTCCCTCCTTATATTTCTTCATTCTTCAATCTTAAGGATTTTGGGATGGTGATGCCCATTCTGTTTCTGATTGAGAGGGAGCTTAGATCACATGGGGCAGATGGATGGAAATGCAGTTGTGGATACTATTTTTTTTGTGGTAATCATTATCCTTTTGTTAGTTGTCCTGGGCGAGTCCGATGAACTGGAGAGTAGGTATTGCTACTCTGGTGAAATTTCAGACTCAACTGGCATATGAAGAGGCCAAAGATTTAGGTCTCTGGGACATCTGTTTAGCAAGTATAGTGCTAATTATAGATTCAAATAAAAGGAAGAGAAGAACCATGTGTAGGGTAATTGTAAATATGCTTAACTCTGTTAATTTCGGGAACATATATTCCAAATTAGGGCCCAAATTCCTGATATTGTCTGCCCTGCCTAGAGTGTCTAGATGTCTCTGGAGCCCTCAGGAGCCTCACTGTTTGAGGCACTGTTACTGTGGCAGTCAATGAAATCCTGCTGAGAAGTGCGTAAGTGTAACCTCTAGAATGACCTCCTGACTCACATTGAGATCTCTTAAACATAAAAACTCATTTGTATTGTAATTCTTCCCCCATTGCTCAATGTCAGTTTCAAAATGTATCATTAGTTGGTGCTTGGTAATAATCCCTCAGTGATAGAGAGAGTCATTCCCAGGAGTCGTGTTCCTTGCCAAGGGAAATTAGTAAATTTATATGCTGAGTTAGACTTAGAGAAGGCCACATTTGAGCAACAAAGAGGTTTTCAGGAGGTAACTCTTAGGCAACAGATAATACTGGGCTAAGTTTCCACTTCACAAGAAAAGCTTCATGAATAAAACCATCAATACCAAGGGCTTGGTGTAATGGTCTGTCCTCTGTCACTTGGCACTGCCCATGTATGGGGGATTCTTGCCATTCTATTAGGGAATGTAGCAGTATTTCACAGGATGGGAACTCAATATACTTTCAGTTATTTTGTGGGTCTCCACACACCAAAACAATACCCAATGACCACTTGAACGTATTCATATGCCATAGAGGCATGCCCCAAATGCACACCACCCCACATATCCTCCCATCACTGATAATGTGCACCAGAGGTCTTCCCCTGCCACAGTTATAGCACTTCTGTGTTCCAAACATCCCCAAAACTAAAGCCAAAAAAAAATAAAAATAACAAGAAAATAAATAAGACTAATAATAAATAATGCATAAAACACAAAAATAAAAAAGAAATTAAGAAATAAAATTTATAAAAAATTAAATGAAAATTTTCATTTTGTCTTTCATCTTTGTTGCACACTTTTTCTCATAAATGTCATAATAATTATATTTAGGTATTCTAATAAATCTCTATTCATTTTTAATGCTTTGATCATAATTTACAATTATTAATTGGAGCTACCCTCTTTTTATTTTAATTACCTTCTTATTTTATATGTTTTATATAACTTTCATCATATATTTACTTAAAGTTGAATTGGATTTCCATTCTGATCAAAGTATTTGAAATATTCTTTTCCTAAATAATATGCCACCTTGCTTGCTTTTTAGTCTAAAGTTAGAAAGCTCAACCATTGCCCTCATTAAGCTCTTATTTCCATTGCTACTTTTAAATTTCACATTCACTGCTCAGTCCCCTCTTATTTGGCCTTAACTCACTATAATGACTTTGAATTTGAGAATTTTGAAGTTGTTCAAGAAAAAAATTGACCTATAAATAGCAGTATTCCAGAGGGTTTGTTAGGGTAATGCTTTGCAAATCTGCTTGTCAGGGTTCTGGAGAAGTCATGGATATGTTTAGCAACCAGCTCCCAGTCTTCCCCTAGTTCACTCCTTCTCTCTTGTCTACAGATGTTTCAATATGTTTCAGTCCAACAGTCCAGGGGAGACAGTCGGTCTAACAGAGTGGCCAAACCTTAGCTTAAACCCCAAACCATGTACAAGCTGCCCCATCTGGTTATCAAGAAGAGCACTCTGTACAAATGTTGCTTGAGGTATGATTTTTTTCCTCCATGGCAGAGCTCCCTCTCCCTGGGTTCTATAAATATCCTGTCCTTGGGCAGCACAGATTTGTCCCTTTACTCCAATGTGAATCAGGGCTTTGGACCCATCATGCCAAACACTGACCCTAGTAGTTGACTTCCTAGGACTCTCTTCCCCTGCTCTTTTGGACCCTTTTGCTGAAAGTTGCTGTTGTGCTGAACCTGTGTTCCCAGACAATCCTTATTGTGACTTCTTCTGCAGAGGGAAGATCCCTCATGGCAGGAAACCTTCTAGAGGTCAGTGAGGAGTCAGGGTAGGAGAAAACTGCCACTTTAGTGGAGAGCAGCAGGTTGCTTATCTTTCTAGGCAATGGTGGGTTTTCTGAGTGACTGAAGCAGCACAGGGCCTTATTACCTGAAAGCAGACACTGAACAAGGTTCATAGGGTTGATAAAGCAGGTTGACTCTAAATGATTAGAAGTGGCTCTTTCATGCTATTTCAAAAATAATTAAATGTGCATGTGTTTGTGTTTGTTGCCAGCAACGTTTTATAATGAACCCATGCTTCTGTGAAGTAAATTATCCACAGGACCAGTATACAGAGCCCATCATTAGCTTATTTATATAACACCCACCAATTCACTAACCAAGTCTACAATTTCAAATTCTGGAGTCATGTTACTGTGTCATTATAAGGAGTCTCAGTAATATTAAGAGCAGTACATCACAACTCCTATTCAATGTAAAGTCATTGCCTTGATTCAGAGATTTTGTTATCCGATTTTCTATGACTATATTGCCAGGGAAATTCCAAAATCTTTGCCTAGTATACCTTCTGATTCATTCATAAATATTAGAACACTCAGGATTCCATCTGGAATGTTTCTTTTTTCATTCTACCAACTTTATCTATCAATGGACGACATCTAACTCAATCATGTATGTGTTTTGAGCTCCGTTGACTTTTTTTCCATTAGATTTATCTCCACTCTAATACTTCCGTCTTCTCCTAGTTTGGTTTTGTTTTTTAGTTCTTCAGTTTGTAAGTTCGTTCTCTAGTTTGAAGTCTTGGGGTTCCAGTGGGTCTTGGGGTCTGGCTCCCCCTTCCTAAGAGAAACTTAGCCTGCAATACACAGCCATCTGATTACCCTAGGACATAAGATATAATGTAACAAAACATCTCACAAAGAAACTGTGTAGAGATGATACCATAGACTGTAATTTTCTTCAGGTTGCACAAGTCCTTCCTACAGTACCATAACAAGACTCCATTTATGTGCTTCATGTGACCCTAGAAGAAATTTTGTTATGAAATTTCATTTTTCTGGTACTTTATATAGTGTCCTTATTTTTCCTGTCTCTTTGCAGAGTGCTGCTTTCATTCTTTGTCCTGCTGCTGCCAAAGACCTTCTCCTTTCTGTAAGTTCCAATAAATAAAGCTCATGTCTGATTATGTGCTGAGTGTGTACTTTGGTCTTGCAGCTGCCCCTGACCCATGCCCTTCAAGAGTTGGGTTGAAACAATTGGCAAGCAGCCAGCCAAAAGACCAAAGGATCACTGGCGGTAGCAGGCATGAGCTACTTTTTTCAGTGGGGAAAAGCCTGGGTTGGCTTATAACATCCATGTGGGAAGGGGTGGTTGCCCTCCTGGATGAGTGGGAATGGCAGAGAGAATATGGGGACACTCTAAAAACTCTGCAGTTATACTGGCTGTGCTATAACAGGTAGCAAAGCAGCTTCATGTAAATAAGAAAAAGGGAGGCTGCCAGATAGGGGTGGCTAAACCAAGGCCCCTGATAGGAGCCTTGCAGGAGTCTACTAAGGCAGAACAAGTGGCAAAGGACTATCTTTGTCACTTAAAAGAAGAGTTAAAATTAGGAAGGAACACGTGCTTGGCACAGCCAAAGATGAAAGTTTCTCTGATTGCCTGCACTAAGTTAATGATCAGTTAGAAACCCTGGCTTATAGATATGTTAGGGCTAGAGGACACTGGCTGCCTCGAGTCCAATTCCAGAAGATATTAACCACCCCTGGGTGGGTCTCTAAGGCATACGACCCTGTGGACTTCTCAGATAAGGAAGAAGAGAAAGACTGGGAAAAGTGCTACCTGTGACAAAATAGAAAAATGTAGACTGGGGAATTAAGAATTGTAATTTGTCCTGTAATTCACCAATTTAAACCTTTAATAGCTTGAAAATGAGAGTAATTAATCCAATTACCAAATTCTATAAGTAAAGGAAAATATCATTAAATGCTATGGAAAGATTATGATTAAAACAAATTGAACAATTATATTACATATTTCAGAACCTGGCAGTCAGTATTCTTTTAAAGTTATTCACAATTTTAAAATTTTATTGAAAAGGAAAGGAAGTTTTAGCCTTCTGTAAAGGGAGGAAAAAGAAGAACATTTCTTGTATAAACTATAATTGTTCCAATTTTATTTCACATAAGTGTTATCTCCGTAAGTTTATAGGATACTAATAAAATAAGCTAGCATTATATGTATTAAATCTCTAAGATAATAAAAGTTGTCAGTTCATGCTTGATAAAATATAAATCTGTCCTAAAGTGAAATAACTAGTGCTCACAGAAAAAAATGAGAAATGTAAGACTAGAATTCTAAATGGATAAATGTAAATTTTATTCGTTGCTAATTGTAAATTAATAAGCTTGTTTAAAGTTAAAAGTAATTTGTGGTGATAGGAAGTTTGCAAAAACATTTTCTAAACTGATATTAATGATAATAAAGGGTAACTTCATGAGAGAAAAGTCTGTCAGAGGCTACCTCTATCTGTATACTAAGGGGGTAGCAAGAGGAAATTAATCTTAATTTCATTAGGAATCTTACATTTTCATAAAATATCTTAAAAAGTGGTTTTTGTTCCTGCATTGACAAAGTAAAATATCTGATAATTAGCATAATTATGGTAAAGGTGTAGAAGTAAAAATTAAAATAGTAAAAATAGTTGTTTATTTAATATGTTATTAAATGTATTGAAGAATTTAGAATGTGTATAAAAAATAAAAGTGGTAAACTTCAGTATTGTTAAACTCTCTTGTGCCCCAAGTACCCCGCATGCTTTCTCTCCCTTTGAGTTATTGGCTAGGTCAATCGCTATGACCCCTAAAATAAAATATCTACAATACCTCTCGACATGTTCCTGAAATAAATGGAAACTATGTTGCTGTTTTGGAATCCTGCAGCAGCAGGTGATGGCTCTACGTGGCCAGATTTACAATGGATATTGCCTCCAGACTTGCTTTAGGGCTAAAGGGCACTGTGCACTACGCCAGTGAAACACTGGAGTGTCCCTATGGCCAAGAGTGCTGCATCATGCTGACTCAGTGAAGAACATACCAAGTAGAGTATTAATTACCAGAGTAATGTGAGCAGAACTTAAGTAAACATAATTGGCATTATGGCCTGCTCCAGTGGAGAGGCAAAATGTATGGTACTACAAACTCTATTAACTGTAACTCAAAGAGAAACTTGTGTATTGATTAGTACATTAATTAGAAGTACTTTACCTATATACTTATAAATATAATATTTCTTCTTTTCTAAATCATATGCAGAATGATATTGAGCATGTAAAAGTCTTGGTAAATTTAAATCATTTTCTAAGTTTATTTCTTCCAGAATCAATACCTTACAAAACAAAGTATTAGTCGTGCAGGGATTTCATTCAATTTCAACCACAGTGCCAGACCTGTATCCCCTCTACCTCAACAGAATAGCCAGAGAGTTTTACACCCCATTAGGCAGAAACTACTGCCCTAACCAGCAAGAAACATCTAAAGAAGAATGACCATCACCCTTCAATAGGGGTATGAATTCTCTGAGGGGAAAGTTGAGGCAGGTTAGTGTAAGAAACAGGGAAAGTACCAGTAAGAATAAAACCAACCAAAGACCCTGGTCACAAGGTCCAGTTTGAAACTCTTGGGCTCAAAAGAAGTCCTGAATAACTCCAAACAAGAAAGTCTTCCCCATTGGTTCCATAAAAGCTGACAGGTAAAAGTAAAAATGGAACCAAATAGAAAAGCAAATACCTGGTGTTTATGTGGACTCTCCTTAGCCTAAACTAGTTTTTTATATCAACATAAAAAACTTGGAAAATTTAGAAGGGGAAAATGTATGATATTGGAAGCTTTCTCATAGGACTTCCCTAACCAGTAATTTATTGTCTACTAATGAAAATGTTGTTTGTTTACTGTTAGACCAGCACAATCTTCCTTAAACTGTAATTCCTGCAAGTTGGACATCATGGGACACATGGCTGGCATTGCAGAGTACAACCCATCAACAAGTTTGGAAGAAGTCCTGCTCATGAAAGAATTCATTCTTCTCTTTTATTCTTCTCATGAAAGAATGAATTCTTTTCATGAAGAATGAAAACATTACTTTCATTCTTTGACCTGCTGCCACTGATCCTGTCATGTTTGTAAGCTTCAATTAAATAAAGCTCAAACCTGATAATGTGCTGATTGCATCCTTTGTTCTTGGAGCCATTCCAGACCCATGACATATAGGAGTTGGGCTGCAACAAAGTCTTTTTTTCTTTTTGTAATGAAATCATTTATTCCTCTAAATATGCCTCTGCACTGCCTTTACTGCAACCCATATGTTTCTGTATTTTGTATTTTCATTTTCAATTACCTCAAGATATTTTCTAATTTCCCTTTTGATTTCCTCTTTGTTGGAGAAAAATGGGACACTCACTGGGATGTGGAGACTGATGATTGCAGGCAGAAAGTTTATTGAGAAGCTCTCCCAGTGGACGGGGTCTGAAGAATAGACTTCAGCCTACCCTTGGAAGGTGGTAGATATGACTATATATGGTATATCAATAGTTAGGGAAACACACTGACTGGGGAGGGGTTTAGAGACTGAATACAGCCCGGGACCAATAAGGGGCTGTAAAAGAGAATTCTAGTGGCTAAGGGATGGGGTATTCTTGGAATATGGGAGGGGTTGGTGGGGCCTTGGCCTGGAAGGGGTGAAGGTGTTTATATGCTCCACTCTCATGTCATATGGATCTTTTGTTCATTCTTGGGGAGAGATGGGCTGCCTCCACACATGTAGGCATGGCCTTATGACCTATTAAATCATTGCAAACCTCATAAGGTGGAACCTGTAACATTCCTAATTCTTTGACTATATATATATATTTATTTATTTATATATATATATATATGACAATTGACCTAAGTAATGGGAATACTGTTCAGAATGGATGGGTGAGGGGATTTGGGGCTTCAACTCAGTCTGGCTACTTCCTGCTGTTATGGGGAGACGAAGGGTTCCCTTCTGTTCTGTCCAGTGGGTTCTGTTTTCTGGTCCCAAAGAGGTTGATTTTGGGGTTCATACAGCAAGAAGATGCTGTTCACATATTTCTGAGTTGTTGATTTTACAATTCAGCATGTGAATTGGATGAGAAGCTGTGAGAGAAAAGGACCAAAAAGAAGCAACAGAAATAATAACAGTAGTGGAGTTGTAATGGGTAAAAGGATTGATTGATTTTAGGGGTGAAGAGAAGTAAGAGAGAAATGAGGACAACCAGGATTGATTCCCACAGCTGTTGTCTCAGGCCCTCTGAATAATCTCTATGTTTTCTTTTAAAATTTTGAGAAAATTTTTTCTACCTGCCCTGTCCTGTTAATACAGAAATGAAAAGTTTCATTTATGATTGCACAGGTGCCTCCCACAATCTTTTGATTTTCTTATGTTTGGTTTTAAGATTAGTACATCCTGTTGGATTAGGAACAGGGGTGGGGGTTTGGGGTCATCTGTTATTGGAGCAGGGGAGACATGCCAGTCTGATCGGAGTCATGGGGGCTTATTTTGCTAAATAGGGCTACCATTCTCAACTCCTTTTGATATGATTGGGTAGAGAGGGAGAGTGGGAAGATGGGCATCAATCATCTGGATGCTTTCTGCTGTTATGGGGTATTGTGGGATTCAGTTACGGTTCCCCTTTCAATGTTGAGATACTGTGGTTTCTGGCTTGGTGGCTGGCATTGTATTTTTGCAGCAGGAGACGAGCATGTACTTGATCATGGGTGACATCTCAGATGGCTGTTTGGATAAACTGAGTTATTGCATTCAAGATGTATGAACCTGCGGATATGAGGAGAATGAGAGTTATAATTGTGGTAAGGATAGGAATCAACCTTGAAATTTAGTGTGGGCTATAAGGTTATCACCTCCAGTAGTCTGAGAAGAAGGATTAATAAGATTATATATGTAACTGTTTTTGAGTGGTTTTTCATTGATTTAAGTTTCCCAACCAACAGGACTGCATAGGCTTAAGGTTAAAACTTTTCCCATTTTGAATAGTTTGAGGCATAGGCAATAATCAATTATTATTTATATTAGTCAGCCAAAGGGGTGCTGATGCAAAATACCATAAATCTGTTGGTCTTTATGAAGGGTACTTATTTGGTGTAGAAGCTTACATTTACCCGGCCATAAAGCTTAAGTTTCTTCCTTCACCAAAGTCTGTTGCCACTTGTTGGAGAAAGACAGCTGCCAATGTTTGCCAGGATTCAGGCTTCTTGGGTTCCTCTCTTCCAGGGCTCCATTTCTCTCTGGGCTCAGCTCCTTTGTTTCCTCAACAAGGTCAGCTGTAGACTATCAGGTGGAAGACTGATCTCTTCCCGGGGCCTTCTCTCCTTCCTCATACCAAGCTACCCTGTGTACTTGCTTCCCTGGCTCCAGAATTTAAACTCAACTTCAGAACTCCAACTTCAGAACTCCAACTCTGTTCTTTGCCATGTCTTTTATCTTTTCAGAACCCACAGTTCAATGTCCTACTGACATGGCCCAATCAAAGCCCTAATCATAACTTAATCATGCCCTGATGAACAGACCAATTTACAAGCATAATCCAATATCAATTTTTGAAATTCATAACAAAGTCAAACTGCAAACTCCACCCTCTGAATTCCAAAAATACATTATAATATTCAAAAAACCTTAAATCAGTAACAATGCAAGTACAAAATCATAACATAATCAGTTTAAAGAAATACAGTTTGTTTTAGGGCAAAGACCTGTCTGCTGTAGATCTCTGAAACTTAAAAAACAATTTATCGGTGGGCAGATGTGGCTCAAATTGTTGGGTTTCTGTCTCCCATATGGAGGGACATGGGCTTGATCCCTGGGATCTCTTGGTTAAATAAAAAAAAATAAAAAAACAACAACAATTTATCTTCTTCCAAAACACAAATGGACAGACAAAAGATAAACATTATCATTAACATAAGGAGAAATTGGGAAGGAAACATGAGTCATAGGTCCTCTACAGTTCAGTAAACTTGCAGGGCATCCTCCATTCAATTTCAAAGACTGAGAGTCATTCTTATGATCATTTCTTCTCCTTGGGACCTCATGGGGGCCCACCCTTTCCACAGGCTTGACCAATGGCCATATTCATGGTTCCACCCTCATCAAGCTTCTGGGTATCAACCAAGCTCCAGATCTCACCCTCCAAAAGTGTTGAGGTATTTGCCACACCTTACTCAATCTTTGGGTTAGAGTCTTAACTCCCCCAGTACAGTGGCATGCAGACAACATTCCCCCTAAATTTTGACATACAAGCTCAACCTTCTTAGGGCAAATAGTTGACCACCTGGCCTTTCCTCATCCATGTGGGACAGGCACACCCCTCTCAGACCTATGGGGTGCTGACCTTAACCACCCTAATCCTTGAGGAGTGTGCTCCATACTCTCTGTTCCCTGGGCAAACTCTCCCAGAACATCAGATGGGAACATCCATCTTTTTCAACTGCTGGGGCAAACTCACCCTCTCTGTTCACATGGGTGAGTTTCCTCTCTTGGCCAAGGAGATGTCTTAATTCCAGATCTAAGCTTCCATGGTTTCTTCTTAAAGCTGTTTCTCCTTCAATGTTTCCTTTCCATCTCCCTTTTAGTTCAAGCTAACAGTGGTTTTGTTCATATAGCGCTCTTAAAAACTTTGTTGGTTTAGCATGCACGAGGCAGGGGTTCAAGCTATCAAACTGTAAAACTTTCCACAAGTCTTTCTGAGATAACTGCATTTTCAATACTGATTTACAAGTTCCAAGTTTAGTTAAGTCCTCAAATAGGGCACTATCATCTGGGAGCTTGATTTCCAGAGACTTGGAAGTTCTGTTTTCTTTTGCCCAAAAGTTCAGTCCTTAGTGTGTTTTTCTCATCTCGGATTTTTATAAGGTGCAAGGAGAAGCCAAGCTGCATTACCTGAGTTTACTTTGAGTTTACTCAGGTAAATGCCCAGGCTTGCCATTTTCAAATTCTGCCTTCCACAAAACATCAGGAGTTAATCTTGCTAAGTTCTCTGCAACTTTTAAACATGGATTGCCTTTCCCCCAATTTCCAATAATAGTTTCATTATTTACTTCTAAGGCATCATAAAAACTCTCTTCAGCATCCACAACAGTCTCTTCAAAGCAATATAGGACTTTTCCATCAATCATTTTAAATTCATCCAAAAAATACTCCTTACGCATTTATAAAACTGATCCAACATTTTGGTAATTGAAAAAGCAGTTCCCCACTCCTCAGTACCAAATTCTGTATTAGGCAGCCAAAGGGGTGCTGATGCAAAAAACCATAAATCTGTTAGTCTTTATAAAGCATATTTATTTGTGATAGAAGCTTACAGTTACCAGACCTTAAAGCATAATTTCCTTCACCAAAGTCTGTTGCCATGTGTTGGAGCAAGACAGCTGCCGACGTTTGTCAGGGTTCAGGCTTCTTGGATTCCTCTCTTCCCAGGGCTCCGTTTCTCTCTGGGCTCAGCTGCTCTGTTTCCTCCACAAGGTCAGCTGAAGACTATCATGTTAACCACTCATCTCTTCCTGAGGCATTCTCTCCTTCCTCATGACCAATCTCCTCTGTGTGCTTGCTTCCCCAGCTCCAGCATTAAAACTCAGCTTCAAAACTCCAACACAAAATCTCCAACTCTGTCCTTTGCCATGTCTTTTAACTTTGAGACCCCATCCACCAAGGGGCAGGGCTCAATGCCCTACTGAAGTGGCCCAATCAAATCCCCAAACATAACTTAATCATGCCCAGATGAACAGACCAATTTACAAGCATAATCCAATATCTGTTTTTGGAATTTATAACTATACCAAACTGCCACATTATTACTTCCTCGTTTTTGGCTGTGGGGTGGCTGGCATTTTAAATCATAATCTCAATGCCTGTGTTTGTTCTGCTGTTTGCATCTTAATTGGAGCTGTGGCTACAGCCCACAGCACCAAATTTAATCTTAATCCATATTTGTAATGATCTGGTTACAAGAGTCCATTGCAGTGTCTGCAACACTGAAAGCATACCTTACCCATTCTGAGAGCAGGAAGGGACTGAGGTCACAGCCATTGGAGTGAGCATGTAGGATACTCATTGGTGATGTTCATGAGCTGTTGGTGAGTGACAGGCAGTTTGAACTGCTGGGCTAGGTACCATAAGGTCTAGTATCCACTATGTTTGCCTTTTCAGTGGAGCCATTCTGCTGCTTTTCGGGTCTTGATATGGCTCTGGATCTTTGTGAGGGTATCTACCTCCATAGTCCCAAGAGAAATGTTAGAGGAGAGGGCAGAGACATGATAGATAGTTACCTGTTGCTGCTGGTAGGCATCCCAGATGTTCTTCCACAGCTCTCTTGTCCCCACAGAGGTCATCCCACAACATTTCATTGTTCCTGTCTTTTACTTTGGCTTCTTCTTGTAATTGTAACTAAAGCCCAATGGGTATTTCTTTAGAATGTTGCCTCTGCCACAAACCCAACCCGAAGCCAATATTGGTACTGGCTACATCAATTCACAGTGTAAGTTAAGGTTCTCCAACCCCCTTACTGCTTAAACTTGTGTTATTGCCATCTTCATTCTTTTTTTCTAATAAAACAGCCTGCTGGGGAGAGGGTTCTCATTTCCATGCACAACTTTTTCCGATTAACACACATACTGGTTTTAATATCTGAGCTAAATGAGGGATGAAGGGTTTTCCGTACCCCAACAATATTATAAACTCTATTAATATGAGAAAACACCGTACTTTTTCAATTACAGTGGAAGGTTCAGTTTTTTGTTTTACTCAACCTAACACCGTTTAAGAATTTGTTAGCCAGGACTTTGTAGCTTGTCCCACTTCTTTGCCCATTGCAGACTTTTAAGATAAGACACCATTGTCTCTGATGCTTCCCTTAACTCTGAAAAGAAAAAGGATTACTTGTTAACATAATGTCATTAATAGTGTTACAGCCTCAGGTTTTACTACACAGCCAGAATATTTGCAACCAGGCCAGGACACATGGTTGGGCTATGCACACAGCCTTGGAGAAGCACTGAAAAATCCACAGGTGGCCTCCTCACATGAAGGTGAATGCAGGCTGACTTGATTTGCCTAAAGAGATACTTTAGCAAATTTTAAAGCAAACTGATATTGGCATAACTGGATATTAGTTTTTGTAACAAACTTGCAATATTTGGGACTGCTGCAGACAGCAGTGGTTTTACTTTAATTCATGATAATCTGCTATTATGCACCACCCCTGGCAGCCCTCAATGGCCAACTTTTTCTGCAGCCATAGAGCTGATTCTTTAGTGGAGAAGGGGAAAATCAGACGAGCATGAGCTAAAGCGCCTGCCTCTTGATTTCTAGGAGAAGAGGTTGTTTCTGTGACACATACCATTTAAAAAAATAATTAAAGCCATGAGTAACAACACAATAGTTTATCTAATATTATGCCAAAACATTTATAGGTTTTCAGGAATTTTACACACTCTTTAAGTATTCATATGAATATTTTACTGATACAACTTTGAGTAACAGAGGGATAAGGAATCTATTTTAAATTCATAATACTTTTAAACATTTTCCATTCAACTTATAATATATCAAATGAACTCAACTATTCTATTATTTCACTTTTTCCCAAGGTGAAACATATTTTTCAGGATCTGACTCGGAGATCACAGGCTTGAGCATTGTAGCAGTTTGATATTATTGATGAATTCCAAAAAGATATATTAGATTATGTTTTTAAACTGGTCTTTTCCTCTGGATGTATTAGAGTGTGTTGGATTCAGAGTTTTTTTACTTAATTAAATAATGATTAAGGCTTTGATAGGGCCATGTCAGTAGGACATTGCATCCCTGCCCCATTGGTGGGCAGAGACTCACAGAGAAACTGTACTGCAGAGAAGCGAGATTGAAGTTTTAATGCTGGAGCCCAGGGTATAAGCACACAGAGGAGCATAGTTGTGAGGAGGAGAGAAGGCCCTGGAAAAGAGGCAAGCTGCTTGCCTGATAGTCTATAGCTGGCCTTGTGGAGAAAAGCAAGCCTGAGCCTGGAGAGAAGCAAGCCCCGGGAAGACAGGAACCCAAGAAGCCTGAACTCTTGGCAGACATCAGCAGCCTTTTTGCTCCAACATGTGGCAACAAACTTTGGTGAGCGAAGTATCTTATACTTTATGTACTGATAACTGTAAGCTTCTACCCCAGATAACTACCCTTTATAAAAGCCAATAGATTTCTGGTATTTTGCATCAGCACCCCTTTGCCTCTTTGGCTGACTAATATAAACATTATGTTCTTTTAAAAGTGATAATATTTATTTTTCTTAAACAGCCAAGGAAATGATAAGGTTAAAATATAAGAAGCTATTTTGATAAAAGATATTTTTCTTTTGCATGTTGATTAATTAGAAGAAACATTTTTGCAAACTTTTGCTGAAACAGATAACTGATTTGTAGAACTTTGTTATTTTAACAGAGGAAGAACAAAACTTGAAGTTTGAATCAGTATACTATTTGATATTACAGCTTTTAAAACTTTATATACAGACTCAATAAATTTTACTCAACTTTAAAAAAAATACTTTTTCACATACCTTCTGCACTTTCTGTATGCATTCAGATTTTGTTTTATATTTTAATGTTTCTTTATAACCCCCAGTCGATTTATCTTAGGACAAAATTACTGTCTTTTTCTTTAGCAATAAACACGCCTTCTATACACCCTACATACATAAGTTACAAAAATGATTTTGGGAACTGTCTCAAAGCAAATTTCTTACAACATACAATTAACATAATTAGATTAATTAATTGGTATTTTGTTTTAGCAGTGCAGGAAAAATTGCTTTCCCCATTATTTTCTGAAAACCTAAGATTCCCAATGGAATCAAAGTTATCTTCTCCCTATCACCACTTTAATATGCAGATTGAGGTGGCTTCTGACAGGTTTTCCTGATATGTATCAATTCAGGTTCTGAAATCAATTTCGTTTCAGTATGAGAAGGGGAGAATGTTGGGGCAGAAGGTGGAGATGATGAGGAGAGAGATGAAGGGGAGGAAGAAGGAAGTTTTGAGGACGCTTTTAGTGTAAAAGAAGAATTTGAGAAGAAGAAAAGGATTGACAGAGGGAGGGATGATTACAAAGAAAAAAAATGCCTGAATATAAGGAATTTCTGACCACTTGCTATTGCACTGGATGAAATTCTCTAAGTCTCAGAGAAATTGGAAATCAAAAGTACTGTTCTCCAGACATTGACTTTCATTGTCCAATTTGTGTTGCAGCCACACAGAGGTCAAATAGAAAATGAATTTTTTGGTTCTAATGTCTCTTTCAGGTACAACATTTTGAGGTTGAGAAGGAGACAGCCTAGAGGTGAGGTTTTTGGGGACGTCAAAGTCAAATTCCCAATTTTATGTGGCATGGGTGAGACTAAGGATTCTTAAAACAAAGAGAGATTCTGAGTGAGGCATGTGTCCCTGAATCAGTCAGAAATCTCCAAGGAAATAGGAGACCACACTTGGAACCAGACATCTCTGGAGCCAAGGGGTCTCTTCCCATGAAGACATGGAACTCTCGCCTGTTGTGGCCCCCAGGGTCGGTGAGGATCACTGAACTAGCACTAGGAATTTCAGTTTTTTGTGGGTTGTCCTGGACAAGGGAAAAAGGAGAGAGAGAGAGAGCAGGAGCTTCTGGCGAAGAAATACTTGACAAACCCACCAGCTATGATTCAGTTTCCAGTGTTGGATGGAAGCTTTCGGCAGTGGCATGGTGGAGATTCCTCACCAATCAGTCAGTCTCAGCAACCCCAGACCCATTTTGTTCAGCACCAAATGTTGGAGAAAAGAGGGGCACACATTGGGATGTGGAGACTGATGATTGCAGGCAGGAAGTTTACTGAGAAGCTCTCTGAGCATAGGGGGTCTGAAGAGAGACTTCAGCCCACCCGTGGAAGGTGGTGAATATCACTTTATACAGTATATCAATAGGTGAGGAAACATGCTCACTGGGCAGGGGTTTAGAGCCTGAGTACATCCTGAAAAAATTAAGGGGCTGTAAATGTAAATTCTTCTCATATATGGCTTGGGGATAGTGGGCTAGGATGTGGGGTATTCTTGGAATGTGGGAGGGGTTGTTGGTGCCTGGGCCAAAAGGGGTGAAGGTCCTTATCTGCTCCACTCCCACTGTGATATGAATCTTTTGTTCATTCTCAGGAGAAGATGAGCTGACTCCGCGCATGCAGGTATAGCCTTATGACCTATTAATCATTGCAAATCTCATAACGGGGAACATATAACACTCTCTAAACCATTGATTTTTACAGATTATGCAGCTTAATTTTCACGTGTTTGTGAATTTTCCGTTTATTTTTCTGCTCCTGATTTCTAGCTTCATTTTGTTGCAAAGAAGCTAATTTGTATGATTTCAATATTTCTGAATTTATGTAGATTTGTTTTGTGACCTAACACATGGTCTATCTTGGAGAATGATCCATGTGAACTCAAGGAAAATGTAGATTCTGCTGCTGTTTGGTGAAGTGTTCTATACTGTTCTGTTAGATCCTGTTGGTTTAGAGAATCCTTCAAGTTTTGTATTTCCTTATTGAATTTCTGGCTAGATGTCCTAACTGTTATTGCAAGTGGTGCATTAAAGTCTCCAACTATGTAATATAGATCCTTAAATTATTCCATTCAAACCTGTCAGTATTTGCTTTTTATATTTTGGGACTCTGCTATTATGTGCATATATATTTATAATTGTCACACCTTCTTGTTGAATTTTCCCCTTTATCAGTATTTAATGACGAGGGTGTAACTGTTTCTGACTGAAAGTCTATTTTATCTGATATTAATACAGATACCCAAGCTCTCCTTTGGTGACTGCTTGCATGATATATATTGTTCTGTCCTTTCACTTTCACAGTACTCTTGCAGACAGCGTGTAATTTGATCATGCTTTTTATCTACTCTGCCAATCTCTGTGTTTTGACTGGATAGACTTTATCCATTTACATTTAAAGTCATTATTGATAATGCAGACAGTCCTCTGCCATTTTGTTAATTTGCCTTTGTAAGTATTACAACTTTTTTGTACCTCAATTTTCTGTTAATACTTAGCTATGTGATTATTTGAATTTTTATCAAACCATATTGAGTACCTTCTGTTTTTCAATTTGGATATATTTTTCATTTATTTTTCTTGTGGGGTTTCATTGGGTTATATTTAACAATTTAAACATATATCAATTATATTTGGCTTGATACCAAATTGAATTTAAGAGCATACTCATATATTTTTCCTATCCCTCAACCTCTTTTGGAATTGTTACCACTTATCCCTTTGTACCTTGTATGTTCAAAATCATACAATTTTATATGATTTATCATTAATTTTTATGCATTTGCATTTTAATACCTGTAAGAAGTGAGAAATAGAGTTACATACCAAACAATACAATACAACAATACTGGCATTTATAATTGCCCAAATGTTTCCCTCTATTGGAGGTCTTTATTTCTTTACACTGCTTTGAGCCACTTTCTAGAGTCCTTTCCTTTCACTCTAAGACCTCTCTTTGGTGAACATGTAGAGCAGGTCTAGGGATGATGAACTCCTTCAGCTTTTGTTCATCTAGGGATGTCTTAATCTCTCCCTCATTTTTGAAAGACAGTCTCATCAGGTATAAAATCTTGGTTGTCATTTACTTTCAGCACTTTACGTATTTCAACTCAGTACCTTCTTGCCTCCATGGTTGTGCCATGAGAAATTGGCACTCAATCTAATTTGTACTCCCTTATATGTAATACTTTGCTTTGCTTTTCCAACTTTCAGAAATCACTTCTTATCCTTTGCATTTGACAGTGTTATCAATATATGATGGGATGCATTTTTCTTCATTTTTATCCTGTTTGATGTTCTCAGCCTCCTTGGATGTGAATATTTCAAGTGTTTTGCTAACTTTGGGAAGTTCTCTGTCATGATTTCTTTGAATATTCCTTCTCAGCATTTCTCTTTTTCTTCTTCTGGGATTCCCATTAAGTGTATTTTGGCATGCTGTAATGCTGTTCCAGAGGTATCTTAGGCTATTTTGGCTTTTTTTTTTAAATTATAATTATAATTTTGTTTTTATTTTTTTAAAAATACTTAGATAACATAAATGTTATGCAAAAAAACATAGGGATTCCCATATGCCCCACTCCCCACACCTCCCACATCCTCCCACATAAACATCCTTCTTTAGTGTGGCACACTCTTTGCAATTGATAAATGCATCCTAGGGCTTAGCCATTAAGCATGGACCATAGTTCACATTGTAGTCTACACTAACTCTCATACAGTTCTACATGTTATGTGATGATATATAATGGCTTATATCTGTTGTTGCAATATCATTCAAGATGATTCCCAAGTCCTGAAAAAGCCTCTGTCTTACAATTGTATTTCCCTCTCCTTTCCCCCAGAACCTCCAGTGGCCACTGGTGCCACATCAATGTTGTAATTTCTTCCATTGCTAGAATCACAATATGGCTATAGTAGAATACCTGTATGTCCACTCTAGTTCATAGTACTTTACCCAGTCCCGAGGATTCTGGGATGGTGATATCCACTCCACCTCTAATTGAGAGGGGGCTTATATCCCATGGGGAAGATGGATGGGACTATCTTTCTTGCAGTTGCAGACTCTGTTCCTTGGGATGGTCGTTATCCATCATCATCTCCTTGTTAGTTGTCCTGCGTGAATCCGGTGATCTTTAGAGTAGGTGTTGCAACCCTGCTGAGGTTCCAGGCCCAACTCACACATGGACAGTCCAAAGACTCAAGTCTCTTGGATGTACACCTACAAATTCCAAAACCAAGTATAGGTATAAATAGAAGGGACAGATGAGCCATATGTAGGGAAGACAAAATTGAGTCCAATGCTGTCACTCTCAGGAGAACAAATCCTAAAGTAGGACCCACTGGCAAGGCACCAAGTTCTGGAGCTATCTGCTCTGACCATAGGACTTGGGTGTCTCCAGAGCCTTAAGAGGTCCACAATTTGAGATAGTATCCACTTTGGCACTCTATGAGATCCTGCTGAATTATGCATAAGTGTTACCTCTAGGATGAACTCCCGACTCACTTTGAAGTCTCTTAGCCATATAAACTCAGCTGTCTTTACCTTTACTCCCATTTATTCAAGGTCTTTTTCCAGTTGCATTGATAGTTGGTGCTTGTCAGTAATCCCATGGTGCCAGGGAGGCTCATCCCCGGGTGTCATGTCCCATGCTGGGGGGTTGAAGGTAATGCATTTGCATGCTGAGTTTGGCTGAGAAAGAGGCCACATTTGAGCAACAAGGAGGCTCTCAAGAGGCAACTCTTATGCATCCCAAACCAATAGGCTAAGTTTCAATTTCAAAAGCAAAGGCTCATTAGCCTAGTCATCAATATCAAGGGCCCATGCATGGATTATCTTCTTTCTTCAATCATTGCCCCTCCACTTGGGGGACTGTTACTGCTCCATTAGAGAATGTGGCAGATCTCTCCAGGATGGTAATTCAATATTCTCTAGATTATTGTGTTAGTCTCCACCTACTATGAACATTTGAACATTTTTATATACCTTCTATGTATGCCCAGGTGAACTTCCTCCCATGTATCCCCCATCACTGAAACCCCACACCAATGAACCTCCCCTGTCCCAGTTGTAATCCTTTTGTGATCCAAAGCTTCTAAAAATAAAGCCATTAAAATAGCCAAATACAATTAATAGGAAAATGAAATAATAATGATAGGTTTAAATACAAGACATAAAATACATAAAAATAAAAAAATTACTAAAATAAAATTAAATTAAGACATTGGGTTATTAAAAAATAATGAAAAATATTCAAAAAAAAATCTTTTGACATTTTGCCTTTCATCACTGTAATATCTGATGTCCTGTCTGTACAGTCATATTTTCTTCCATTTATTCCCCAGTGTCTAACTATTTTCCATTTTGTTTTCAAAGAAGTTTTAGGTCACTGTAAAGTTACATACAGAATACAAGGGACTTGCATATACTCAACATCCTCCCCTTTTCAGCCTTTCCATATTAATACCTTTTTATATGTGGATGGTACCTTTGTTATAACTGATATACAAACAGTGAAACATAACTACTAAACATGGTCAATGGCTTACATTATGGTTTAAATTTTAGACCATACACTTTTATAAATTTTGATGATATTTAACATGGCCTGTGTCCATCACTGTAAGATCATGTAGAACACTTCCATTG
>JAQZBX010029668.1:0-27187 GCA_029593785.1 Cabassous unicinctus | reverse complement strand
CTATAGAGGCCAGGAAAAGCCTCTCCTATTTAATTTTCTTATGTGCACTTCCTTGGTCTGCCAGGAGATGGCGCTCATTGGCAGCTCTTAATTCAATGCCTGGTCGGAGTGTATTTGTTGTGACACAGACCAGATCAATGTGATAGAGCTTCCTGTCTAGGGGCTAAGAGCCTTGTAATTTAAACTTTCGGAGACAGTTCTTCAGTCTTCTCTGGCAGCCCCCTCCCTTTTCCCAGCTAGGAAATATTTCCTCTCCCCTCTGACTCCTCAACAATCAGTCCCTGTTCGTAGTGGAGGAGATTGGGAGGTTTGTAATCTTTAGTCCCTTGCAGGCTCCAAGGCAAACAATGGCGCAGCCCCACCCGGCCTGGAAGGGCTCTCGGGACAGGGCGGACCAAACCTGCGAGTCAGAAGCAGGGTCAGCCCCAGGCTCTCTCTCCCCTCTCCTGTGGAGTCCTCAACAATTAGTCCAGGATAGAAGAGAGGGAGATTGCGAGGGTCGGATTTCTCCAGTCCTTCCTAGGCTCCCAGGGCAAACCATGTGGAAGGGTCTGTGGGGCTCCGCAGCCCAAATTTGTGGGTCAGAACCTGAGTCAGCCTAAGGCTGTGTCCCTGTCTCTCCCCTTTCCCGGAGTGGTAGATTCCTGGAACCCCCTTTGTCTGTAGTCGCAGGCCCAGAGGCCCGAGAATTCTAAGGAGTGTGGGGGAGGGTGCCGGCAGCAGCAGCAACTGCTGATTCCAACTCACAGTTCTGTCATCGCGATTTCCGTCTTTTGTCCCTCTCTCCTCTGGGTGGTGTGCAGCCTTCACCTGCTGTCCTAAACCCTAGAAGATCTATTTCGGGGCTGTTTCAGCCTGTTCTCTAGCTATTTTTCTGGAGATGAGATTCCCGTGTCTTACTAGTCAGCCATCTTCCCGGTAGTACCCCTCATCTTATTGTTGAAGAAACTATATTGAGAGAGGTTAAGGACCTGCCCAAGGCAAAGCCTCTCTGGCTGTAATCCACCCTTTCTGCTCTGCCATACTTCTTCTAAGTGAGCCCTGAAACAGAAAGCTAGAAATGTATAGGTGCAGGGGGTTTGAAAGCATTATCCTTTTGATAGTGAGAGCCACTTAATAAAAAAAAGAATAATAACATGAATAATGATGTCATCTCACATCTATTGCGCACCTGCTATATAGAGGGTATTATACAGGGTGTGTTTCATAACTTCTCACTTAGTTTTTATTCCATCTCTCTGAGGATATAGTGACTACCACATTTCAAGAATGAGGCAAGTGAGGCTCAGAGAGGTTAAGTAACTTGCCAAGTGTTTAAGTTTGCTAAAAGCTGCTGGGAGCAATATACCAGAAATGGGTTGGCTTTTATAATGGGAATTTATTAGGTTAAAAGCTTACAGTTCTGAGGCTGAGAAAGCGTCCAGATCAAGGCATCATCAGAGATGCTGTCTCACTGGAGGTCGGTTGTGGGTGATCCTGGACTTCTGCCACGTGGCAAGACACAATGGCAGCTCTGCCAGTCTCTGCCTTCTCTTCCAGGCTCACTTTCTCCCCCAGCTCAGTCGGGGCCGATTAAGCACATGACAGGGCATAACGGCAGTGTCTGCTAGTCTCTCCTGGTTTCTCTGTCTCTGTGGCTTTTTTCCCTGTGTGTCTGCAGCTTTGTAATCCCTTGTTTAGGAAGAACTACAGTGAGAGAATTAAGATCCTCTCTGGGTCCCTCAATCTAATCAAAGACCCTTAACTGAAGTGATCTAATAAAAAATTCCATCTATAATGGGTTTATAGGCACAGGAATGGGTTCACTTTAAGAACATGATT
Organism: Cabassous unicinctus; assembly: GCA_029593785.1. NCBI lineage: Eukaryota > Metazoa > Chordata > Mammalia > Cingulata > Chlamyphoridae > Cabassous > Cabassous unicinctus. The sequence goes on along the minus strand of JAQZBX010029668.1, from coordinate 25,366 downwards.
TTCTGGGGTCCATAAAAGACTCAAACCAGCACACCAAAGTCACATAGCTAGTAGTTCCTGAAGGGGTTTTGGCTCCAAAGTGTTGCATTGGTATTCCAGGGCCCAGAGGAAGAGGAAGTTTAACCTTCTCCCTTAGTTATTGTGTCTTAGTGCACACACGCTAGCCTATTTAAAGACACCTCTAATTACAAGGGGGGAGGGCTCAGGGCAACAAGACCAGAGTAACACATGTGAAAAGCTGGGTAGGTCTAGGTAGGACTGGAGCCTGGGAATGAAGGGCCAGCCATCCTGGGAAGACAGCCCTGAGCCCCTCATTGCTTCTGCAGCCAAAGCAGTGTCCTGTTTCATTGTATCCTTTAGAGCCAGCACTGCACCCAGAACAGATGGGAGCTTAGGGTGAAAAGAAGGCAGAAAACGTCCCTGCTTTACATCTTACTTGAGATCCAGGCCAGAGGGAAGGCTGGTCTCCAGTACTGACTGTAGAGAAAGATCAGGCACTTCGATTACAATAAATGAGCTGCCTTGCCTATTGAAGAGACCGAGTTAAATTCAATAAAGCAATTAGATTATGTTAGATTAATATTAATACATGTACATTATACAAAATATAAACTATTGAAAGGACAAACTGTGACCAGTAAAACTCCCTTCCACCCTTATGTCTCAGGGCCTCAGTTTCCTCCCCAGAGGCAGCCACAGGTGCCAGCCAGAGATACTGCAAGCATCCACAAGCATATGGGAATGGATTAATTTTAAACATAAATGCTGAGACCAGTTTGAAATATTTATTTCAAGGCTTTTGTCTGTATCTCTACAGAAGACATTTTGCATAGAATTTTAACATTTCCGGTGTTTGCAATGATTACATTTTCTAGAAGCTGAAGAATTACTCATTTTGTGTCTACAGACGAATGCTCCTCTTAAAGTGCAGTAAAGTGTCTCTATGTAAAGGCAATACAAAAACTTCAAATAGTCTTCTCTTCTTCATTGAATAAATAAAATAGAGTTGGAAAGCCGTCTAAAGGCTCTTTGCGGTTCAGTCTCTAGGAAATGGTTTGGAAGGAGCTATTATGTTCAATTGTGTTAATCTCCCTGGTTCTGGCATAGAATTTTGACTTTTCAAATGTTTGCAGTGATTACTTTTTCTAGCAGCTAAGATATTATATTTGGAGAAGCTACTTGGAAAATAATCTTACAGTTAAGTTTTAAGCCATTCTTATGTCTATTGTGTCTCTTTATTGCGCTGACTGTGGGTATAGGAAATCACCCACAGTTAGAATAGCCTCAAAAACATTACCTATGTACTGTCAGAGGAGGTGTTTTAAAAAGAAATCTAATTTTAGCCTTCATCTTGTAGTTTTGGGCCGTTTTTGTACCTTGTGCTTCTGAAACTGTAATTGTCAACAACCTATCTTTGAGTGCAGGAAGAAAAACCACAGTTTTGTTTGTGCATTGTTATAGCAGTATAAAATGGTAAAATTTCTATATAATTTCAAAAACTGCACTGCCACTTGCTGACTTATTGATGGGCACCACTTCTGCAGAGGAAGTGATATGGACTGTGGAAGGATGGACTGCTAAGCACACTCTTCCCTAAGCTCCCATCCCCACCCCCCACCCCTTTACCCCAATTGTGAGCACGCACCTCCAGCTGAGATTTCTTGGGTTCTGTTCACAGAAAGTTCACAGATCACTGGATTTCCTCATCTCAGTACGGGCAAAAAATGACTGAGCTGCACCATGTTTTACGTTAGGGACTGCATGTTATATATCATATCATGTTCACATGGTATGATAGTATTTGCATTCCTTTCCATCTATATGGAAAAAGAGATGCAGGGAGGTTAAATAAATTGGCCAAGATCACAGCAGCTTTGAAAAATGGGATGTTGCTATAGGACTGAATGACTCCAAAGGTTTTCCTTTTTTTTTGCCAAACCCTGTTTCCTCCCACGGCCAGAAGCTTAGACCTGTGCTCTAGGGCAGGAAAGATACTTCTTCAAAGCCGACATTTCTCATTGAGAAAGGAGCCATGGACATAGTACCCACCTTCTGCTCCCCTTCCTCCCCATGGTAACCCCCACTCTTTTTAAGAATGTTTGAACACCAGGAAAGTGACTTCTCAAAGGATAAGAGGATCGATGTAAACTTGTGAAGAAGCCTATGTATGTTTGTTTCAAAGTCCTATTTTGTTCTGTGGTCTTACAGTTTTACGTGTGAAAAGGTCTAAGTCCAGCGGCGTAGCAGGATTGGTTGGCTCTGGGCTTCTACACTTCTGTTTTGAGAAGGGCAGTTTCCAAGTGAGCCCTTCCACAGGTGGAAGAGGTTGGGTGGAGAGATCAGAGAAGTTGCAGGCAGACCAGGAATGTAATCGGCACCTTCTCCCCAAAGAACCCAGGGCAGGTGCAGAAACCGTGGCAGGCACCAGACCTCCCCAGGGCAGCTCTGATGCCTATGGCAGTTATGCAACGCCTTACTTGATTCCTATTTAGGAATTTCTCTATTTATTGCCACTCTGAGTTTAAACTGCTTATTAGAAAAAAAACAACAGCAATTATATATGCAATTTCCTTGACAATTATATTTTTGATACTTTTTTTACTGAAGGGCATCATAAACCAAAAGAGAGTAGAAAGTTGGTTGTAACACAGCTCTTCACATCTATGATCATCTATGACAAAAGCCTCCCCACTGGATCTGAACCACCACAAACAGGTGCTACCGCTCACCTGGGGGCAGGTGCTGCCGCAAGTGCTGTCAGAGTTTGCGAAAGATGGAGAGAAGGATTGCCTCATTTTGGGAGTCCTGACATGGCATACGTTAGATAGGTAGGCACATCCAGGCTCATGAAGTAGACCCCAGGGAGGTTTCTGGATACTGCTGTTTTAGCTCAGATCTTGGACAACCGTTCTGTGTCTGCTTGGGGAATTAAGGCTTTTCTGATCCCGCAGAATTTGCCTGCACTCATAGACTTCTCTCAGTTGATCCTCTGAGTTCCCCATTCTCTATTATAATACAATTAGGATCAACAACTTTATGGGGACCTTGTAACATTAAACTAACTTTAAAATTTTTGCAGCAGCATTTTTCAACTCTTAGATTTTATGCTAGATGGCTGTGCATTTCACAATCTGAAGGGGCATTTGCAAAACCTTAGAAACTGCATTTATTATAGATTTGACGCTAGGCTGCCAGTGAAAAAGCAAGAGCTGCAAACAGTATTAGACCTCTGCATAGTGGCTGTGAGCACTTATCAAAGGACATGCTCTTTGTGAGCTCAGTGTGGAAGGGCTGCTGGTTCCACATAGGTCTTTACAGTTGATAATCACTATCTTTAGGGCCATCTTTGGGGGGAAAACTTGACAACCATATAAATCTTACATTTTTATAGCACTTCAATCTTTTTTCAAAGTACTCTCACATCTATTATCCCATCTTGACCTACCAAGGAACCTGTGAGTTGGACACAGCAAGTATTTCTAGACTGATTTCACAGATAAGACACAAAGAGGTTAAATCACACAGCAAGGAAAAGGAGACTGAGGCTAAACTGCCGCGTCTGATGTTAAGACTACCAGTCTGTCTGCTAAAAACGGCACCCCCTTTTAATCCTCTGCAATCCAGCTTCTACCACTTCCTCTCTACTGAAACCACTTTATTTCAAGTTGTGTTTCTTGATTCTATCTGCACATTAGAGTCACCTGAGCAACTGAAAAAATAGTACCAGTGCCCAGGCCCCACCCAGACCACTGGAATCAAGGTCTTGGGGGTAGCCCCCAAGCATCTGTGTGTTTTAAAGCCCCATGGCTGATTCTGACGCACAGCAAGGATCAAAACCCATTGCCAGAAGCTTACCAATAGCAACCCTCTTGTCAAATTCAATGCCTTTTTCTTTGCTGCTAGCCTGGGACCACTTGACATCAATTTCTTCTTTACACTCACTCCTCTTTTGGTCTCTGTGATGTGATACTCTCTCAGCTTCCTTTTCTTCTCTGCTGGCACCTTCCCTGTCTTGTTTTCTTGTTCACTGTCTTTGTTCTGCCCTCCCAACTTATGTGATTCAGTCTTGCTCTTTTCTCTGCATGCACACAGGATACAGGGCATAGTGTGGGAGGTTGTGCAAAGGACCCTGTATTGTCAAGAGCTTGGGAACTAGAACATGAGCCTTGCCAAGGCAGAGACTGTATTCTGATCACTGCTGCAGCGCTAGATCATAGGTAGTGCCAGGCCCGTGTTCCCTGAGTGAACGATCACTTCTATATGACTGAATTGCCTATCTTTGTATCCAATCCTGCCCCTCAAATGCCATCTCCTGGATGTGCCACCATCTTCTCAAATCTAACCTGCTCAAAACTGAGCATACTACCTTCCTTCCTCCTACAAAATAGCACTTTTAAGTGTTTTCCAACCACTTCACTGCTTCTGATAACCTCATCTGCCTGGTAATTCAAATGGGTTCTGGACTTTCCTTCTCCTTTACCTTGGCTTGCATCCTGTTCTCCCCATTTGGCTGATGCTGCCTACCCATGACCTTTGGTGGGGCATCAGTGCTAGGCTGAGCTCTTGGCAGCTGACTGGACCAGGGTTGTGGTCAATCATCCACTGGCCAGTTGCCCAAATGGTGACTGGAGAGAGGGGCTCTCAGTTGCCTCTGGAACATGGAGGGAGAACGTGGAATGCATTGACAGGCAGGTGGGAGGAACTGCCAGAGAGACCGCGTGGGTCAACTCATTTTAACACTGAATGTCTTTCTAGAGTCAGTTCTAGGTCCCTTGAATCCTTTATAAAGAATCCTTCTTTCTTAAGGTGGCCTGCCTGAGACTGTTCTGGTAACATCCATGATCAATTACATTCAATGTTTGTGCTAATATTTCTTCCTTTGAAAAATTTTCTCCAATATGCTGCTTTTTTTCTTTTTGCACTATCTATCCAAGTGCTTAACCACCTCCTGCCTGAATCAGTTAATAACTTTCTTGCTGGTGTAATTGATCCTTCTTATTCCCATCAATCAATCTTATTTGCTGTCCCTTCTGCTGGTACTTCCTATCTCTAACTTAACCAGCTGGGGATCTGCTACTTTGTTCTTTTGGAAAGCATCTGCAATTAGGGAAGAAGAATGGGCTGGGGGTTAAGTAAGAAAATGGGTCTGGAATCAGCCTGCTTGGACCTTGAATCCAGGGACAAGTTTAACTAACTTGGTGATTTAGGAAAAGCTACTTAACCTCTCCGTGCCTCCTTTTCCTCACTGGTAAAATGGGAAATAGTAGTAATTATATCAGAGGGCTCTTGCATGTAATGAATTAATGCATGTAATGCATTTAGCACTGTGCCTACCATATCATAAATGCTCAATAAATGTTAACTTTATTAGTGCCATCTCCTCTGAGAAAGCATCCCCAGTTTCTTGTACTTCATTCCGCACTCTCCACCAAAAAGTTAGAATTAGGCACTTCTATTCTTTGCTCTCATCGATTATATACTTTCCAGTTATTTTGTAACGTAGGGAAAAGCAATCTTTTCCATACTGAATTTCACAGCTGATCACTATGCTGAAACCTGGCTAACACATTGCAACTTCTACCTAATATTTCAGAACAGAGTGAGACTCCTGACTGATGCCTATAATGGGCACTATAGGCAGATTCCCTAACACTTATCCCCAACTCGAGTAATTCTTGATTAGTCCCATCATATTCCATATTCTTCCCAAACTGCTTTGGGAGGAGCATGACCCCTTTCTGGCTACTGAGCCATGAGGGAGGGTGTCTGGGAGGGTTTCTGAGAAAGATTACCTTGGTTTTAAAATGAGATCTGAGGAAGATCAGTCCCTCTTCTTCCCCTGGACATTGTCATATTCACTGTGAAGCCTGGAGTGATGGCAGCTATCTTGTAACCATGAGGAGTGATAGACAAGGACAAAACGAACACTGAGGATGATATAGGGGAAAGGCAGAAGGAAGTGAGTCCTTGAGGATGTCAAAAGCCATTGAATTAACTGATCCTACAGTTTGCCTTTGCCAGGACCTCTAGCTATGTGAGAAAATAAACTTCCTTATTGTTTAAACCATTTGAGTCTGGGTTTAATTTGGTCAAAGGCATCCTAACCGACATCATGCCCCTACCACTATATTGTTTAAATGTTGATGCTTATTTTTTTGTTTTAAAGTCTGGTCCCTGTCCTCAGGGATCTGAGGACAGATCCTGAAGAGAGCCTCTTCCAACAGGCATAGTGGAGGGCACTAGTTCCACACCTCACCACCTTGTACTTCCTCTCTGTTCTTGCTTCCAGCCCCTTTCAAGCTCAAGAGCCCTTCAAGAATAGGGGGAAGGAATGAGGGCCCATACCATGCTGGGGGCACAGGAGCAGCAGGGGGAGGGGCAGAGAAGGGGACGAGGAGGGCTCAGTTGACAATGACTATCTGTGCCAGGCCTGCTGCAGGTGCCATCTCACTGGATTCTCACGGACTTTCCCTACAGACAGCAGGGAATTACTATTTGTCCATTTTGTCAATGAAGAATCTGAGACTGAGGGAAGCCAGGTACAGTCTTGGAGGCCACAAAGCCTGGATGCCAGGGTTTCATCTTCTGGGGTTCAGGTGTTTAAGTGCAATTTTGTGTGTGTGTAAGCATTTTTCTGGGAGGGGTTTGTGATCCCTTGAAAAGTTTAAGGATAACTCAGCAAATAGGGAAGTTGAGGATCAGCCACTTCGATCCTTCTCCCTACGCCTGGGCTCTTCCTTGCACATGCATGCTTCCCACAGGGTTAAAGAGCCGGGTCTCGTTCTCCACCCAGCCATTTCCTCAGCCTTCTCTGGTGCTTCCGCGGCCACATCTACTCGTACCTCACAGACATTGCCCACTGCGCAGTGAGCACAAGCCTTTAGGATAGTACCACAGAATAGAAAACTCTGCATATCAGCTCCTCTGAAGGTGTTGGTTTCTCCTTTTACTGAAGAGGAACCGAGCTCTGAGAATCGGTTACTTGCACACGTAGCTCGGCTGCTGAGGGACGACTGGACGCAAGCCTGTGTCTGGCTGAATCTGAGGCCCCCGCTCCACATCAGCGCTCAAGGATGGGGCAAAATGGGGCAGGTGGTGAGAGGAGGAAAGGAGAGGAAAAGTTCATAGGGGATGGGGAGAACAGGAGGAAGAGCTCCACAGGAGGTGAGGGAAAGGCTGAGGGAGAGAAGGGGAGCTGGTGGGGGAGGGGGATGAGCACGAGGCAGCTCTGCACAGCCCTGCCCCCCTCAGGGAAGGACAGACGCTCACCCAAGGCTTCCAGCTCATAAGGACCACGGGGGCATGAGACCAGTCACGGCCCACGTCGAGGCCAGCATGGCGCCCCTAGCTCCGTGCTGCTGTCTCTGTCCATTCTTTGGCTGACCTGGTGTCAACACACCTTGTTGAGCTTTCCTCCACCTTTATGCTCTTCATCCATCCCCTTCTCCCTCTCTTCCCAATGGTCATGGCCAAAAAGGAATTGCCTGGACGCACATTGCAGATGCAGGTCACCTGGAGGGTCTGCAAACCTAGGCACCGCAGTCTTCATCTTCCACCTAAACCAGCTGCTGGGCCCATCAGGTCTGAGTATGGTTTGGGCGTGTGGACATCATTCTACAGACGGGAGTCTTGCGAGGACATTGTGCATCTTTGCATGGGTGTTTTTCTTGGTTGGATAATTGTACTTAATTTTTTCTCAAAGTAACCCGTTTGTAGCACCAAGTTCATTCTGCCCTCACCTTCCCCTACAGGAAGTCCACACTCCAGAGACCAGTCATCCAGGTCCTCTCTGCTCAGATCCCAAATGGCTTCTGAGTCTGGTGCCCACACCTCCCCTACACATGGACACAGATCTTTCTTTCTGGCTAACAGTTCATATCAATTACCTGCTAAAACAACTAAAGGCATCAGGTTTCTTTATTTCCATCTTATCGTTGCTTAAAGAACCTCTCTCTTCTCAGTATACATTCCTCCAAAGCATCTTTGAGTTCATCTGAGTACTGCTATCCAATAAATATTCAACGAGAACATACTGTGTGCCAAATCAGTGTTCTAAGCCCTGGGGAAACAGTGGTGAATGGTGCAGCCGAGGCCCCCCTCTCATGTGAGTGACAGATGATAAACAAAAAACATTATTTCTCGTGGTGCTAAGTGCTATTTAGAAAATGTAAAAGGAGATGGGGCCAGGTGGGAAGTCAGGGGAGGCCTCTCTGTAGATATCACATTTGGGCTGAGGCTTAAAAGAGAACTAGGAGCCAGCCAGGCATCCCGGGAAGAGGGAATGAAGTGCAATGGCCCAAAGGTAGGATTTAGATTGGCATGTGTGGGGTACAGGAAGAAGGCTAATGTGGTGGGAGAATCGTGAGAGTTGGGGATTGGCCCTTGTGTGGCCCACAGAGCGGGCTTTTACTCTAGCTGCAGTGGGAAGCCCTTGGACAGTCTTAAGCAGTACAGTAATGGATTGGATTTAGAGTTTCAGAAGCTACTGCTGATACTGTGTGTGAAGAATGATTTATAGGGGCTGAGGGTAGAAGCAGGGAGAACATTTAGGAGCCTACCACAGTTTCCCAGTTCTACCTCCCAGTGCTTCTGTGTGCTAATGCTTTCCACACCCCCATCATGCCCCAGCAGCCTTTTGTTTCCTTTGTCTGAACTTCATGGTACTTTGAATCACTTCTTCGACATCTAGTATATACTCCGTGTACCTCATTTGCTTTTTGATGTACATATGCCTTGACTTTCAAGTGAGATTTTAAGTCCTTTGAGGTAAAGTGGTACTTTTTACTTTCGGAACCTATGTGGAACTTGGTACACATTCACTACTCAATAAATACTTGTCCAGTGTTTGTCAGTGACGCCTGCCCTTAGTTGATAAGAGAGTCTGGTACCCCTGGAAAAGGGAACTCAATCAGGGTCTCAGGAGAAAACAACTGACTCAACGAAAATGGGCATTTGAAGAGAGTTTAATAAAGGTGTGGACAAGGTTTAGGGAAGCCAAGAGGGGGTGCTGAGGCAACATGGGGCTAACAGCAGTGGGAGCTGTTATTCCTCTCCTGAGGGGCAGGGGAGGAAGGAGATCACCAGCGCCTTGAGGGGTAAGTGATAAAGAGGACAACCCATGGGAGGTGTGGCCTTTGGGAGAGGGACATGCCAACCTATGGCCAATAATACCTGACCTCATTGGACTCCCAGCCCCTGACCTCAAGCTGCAGGGCCTTGCATTAGCTGAACCCAGCCTGAAGCCAGAAGGCAGGAAGCCCATTGCTGCAGCCTGACCCAGGTCAGCACCCCAGGTGCAAGGCAGACGTGGAGAATGGCTCTGGAGGCATGGACAGAAGACAGCCGTTGTAGGAGACTTCCCCCTTCCCATTGCCCTTTCTTTGGGAGCATAGACTTCTGAATTGCAGGTCTGTGCTTTATTGAAATCAAAGTAAAGCTATCATCATCATCATCATCATCATCATCACCATTACCATCATCATTATTCCTATTTACACAGAACAAACCTGAGTAGCTCAAGGTAGCTTGGTTCATTGTGGCAGAGACAAGATTGTATCCCAAGGCTTTGGACTCCTGGCTCAGTCCATTCTCATCATCTCCCACCCAGTGTCTCCCCAGCCACCCTGCTTCTGTCCCCATGTGGATGATTCCTTCATCTTCAGTTTCATCTTCATAAGTGAAACCATTCTCATGGCTCGCAGTTCACCATAGAGGATCCCTGCACTGAATTCCCCAAGTCTACACACACTACAACGGTTTTATTTCCTACTTCTATGACATGTGAGATTGCCAAAGTCCTTGGGAACTGGGAGCCCAAGAGCTACAACAGGTGCTGAAATTCCAGGGTGGAGGTTGTAATGACCAAGGAAGAGCTTCCTGATCTGAATGTTCTCTCCTTTCAGCTAGACACTATTCAGTTGCTATACTAACTGCCAGGGATGGATGCCTCCAGTCATGCCTCCTCTCTGGCCATGTGCAGGGAGATGATCTAAGCAGATGAAGGCTCTGCTGGATCCGAGGTAAGGAAGCTGTTTTCCAGGGGGTTCATCCCAAGAACCATAAAATGGGGACAGCCTGGATCTTTAGTCAGCCCTGCAATGCTAGAAATAGCAGCAATTCTTGAAGATTGAGAATTTAGGAAGAATGGCTTAGTTATAAATTATATATATATATATATTCTCACATACTAATATTTACTATGTCAGGCCCTATCTGAAGCACTGACTTAATTCTCACAACAACTTTAGGAGGGCGGTACAGGTGTTCTCCTGACAGCCCACCTATATTCCCAGGTCCATTCATTCTTCTGTTCCACTCACTGGGATGACTCAGTTGCATCTTCTCCTCTCTCCTCCCACTCCCACACCTCCTTCCTCTTTCTCACCTGATGACATCACTGAGAAAATAGAAGTTATCAGAACAGAGCTTCCACAAGCTGCAGGCTTCTACTACCCAAAGACTCTGTGTCACCATGATTTCTCCTTTCTCTCCTGTTTCCAAAGAAAAGCGCTCTGTACCCTTATCTCAGGCCAGCCCTTGCACATGTGGCATTGGACCTTATCTCTTGCATCCTCAAATTATTCTCTGCTGGATTGTTCTTAACAGTCTACCAACATACTTTAATTTCTCCCATCTTAAAAAAAGTAATTCCTCCCCTTGACTCCCCAAGCTCTTCTAGCTTCACCGCTCCCCTAGTTTTCTGCTCACGTTTCCAGCAAAACTCCTCAAAAGTTATGTATTGCCAATGTCCCCCATTCTCCACTGAACTGGTTCTAATCTGGCTGTTGCCCACACCATTCCTCAGAAACCACCCCCGCCAGGGCCACCGGAGCCTTCCTTATGGCTCACTCTCATGGTCCATCTTCAGTCCTAATTTCCCCAGACTGTTTGCATTACTGGACACAACTGATCACTCCCCCACCGAAATGCTTCTGTCTCTGGATTCAGGGACTTCAGGCTCATGTGGCTTTTCCTCCTTCCTTACTCACTGCTCCTTCTCAGAATTCTTCACTGACTCCTTATCAACCTCACCCCTAACATCGGAGGGCCCCGGGGCTCAGACCTTAGGCTCAGACTGTTTCCTGTCTGTACTTATCCCCCGGCTCAGCTCAGCCAGTCTCACGGCTTGAAATACCTACTACGCTGAAATTTCCCAAATTTATATTTCTCACCTGCACCTCCTCCTATATTCCCGACTTATTTTTTTCTCCATAACGCTTACCATCATCTGGCATGTTTTATTTATTTATTTTCTCACAGTCAAATGTAAATTCTAAGAAGGCAGGAATTTTTTTTTAACTTCATATTCTGGAACATTTCAAACATACATTAGACCCCTCATATCCATCACCCAGCTATACCTATCAGTCAGCTACACCTAGTTATCACCAACTCAAAGGCAATCTTGCTTCATTTATACCATCCATCCACTACCACTGGAATAATTTGAGGCAAATAACAGATATTGCACCATTTAATCCATAAATACTTTAGTACATACCTCTAAAACATAAGGACTCTTAAAATACAACTATAGTAATTCTTCAGTATCATCACATGTCCAGTCAGTGATCAGATTTTTTTCAATTGTCTCATAAATGATTTTTATACTAGGTTTGTTTGTATTAGCACAAGTGAGATCCATAGATCACACTTGATTGATTTTGACTTTTAAGTCCATCTGTTTCAGTCTCCGTCTTTTTTTCCCTTCCTTTGTATTTTTTTTTTTTTTGCTATAGAAACTGGATAGTTTGTCTTGTATCTTGCTGATTGCGTTCTCATGATGTCATTTAACATGTTCCTCTGTCCTCTCTGTTTCCTGCAAGCTGGTAGTTAGATCTAGAGTCTACTTCAGATTGAGGTTTGATTTTTGTTGTTGGTCAGTATTTCATAGGTGGTGCTGTGTCAGGAGTCGCAAGGTGTCTGGTTGTCCCTCTTTTTGTGGTATGAGCAGCCATTGATGATCATGGCCAGATCCATTAATTCATTAGGGGTTTGCAAAATGGTGTCACACCATTTATTTATTTATTTTTAAAGATTTATTTTATTTATTTATCCCCCCCTTGCTGCTTGTGCTCACTGTGTCCATTTGCTGTGCATTTTTCTATGTCTCCTTGTCTCTGTTTTGTCAACTTGCTGTGCCAGCTCACCGCGTCTTCACCAGGAGGCTCCAGGAATCGAACCCAGGGCCTCCCATATGGTAAACGGGAGCCCAACCAGTTGGGCCACATCTGCTTCCCCTACCAGCTTTATTTTTCATTTATTACCTAGAATTCTTAGGTAGAGTGAAATGTCCCTGTTTTAGTTTCTTAGATTGCTGAAAACAGATACCATGAAAGGTTGGCTTTAAACAATGGGAACTGATTAGCTTACAGTTTTGAGGCTGAGAAAAATGTCCGAATCAAAGCATCAACAAGGCAACGGTTTCTTCCCGAAGACTGGATGCTGCTGATCCTGGACTCCTCTGCCAAATGGCAAGGCACATGGCGGTGTCTGCTGGTTTCTCCCTGCTCTTCTGGGTTTCGTTACTTTCAGCTTCTTGCTTTTGTGGCTTTCTCTCTCTTTCTCTGTATTCATCCCTTTTACAAAGGACTACAGTAAGAGGATTAAGACCTACCCGGGGCCACATCTGAGCTAAAGTAACCTCACCCGAAGGTCTTACAATAAGCAGGTTTATGCCCACAGGAATGGATTAGCTTTCAGAACATGATTTTCTGGGGGTACATACACTTCTAAATCACCACAGTCCCCTCATCAATTATTGAGCTACCGTGAGGTAGGATTTATTAAAGAAAAGTTGGTTAAATGTTTGATTTAAAAAAAAAAAAAAGTCTCAGTTTTGAGAATAACAAGTCTAGCATTCTCAAAATGTGACTGACCATTTAAAAAATATCTGTATGAACTCATGGGTTTAAAAATGTGATGTGCTTCAATCCATTGCAATTGTTAGTGTTGTATGCTCTTCCTTGACCAGCGGGCACCTCTTCAAGTTGGCTCCTGGGGCCTTTGACATGACTTTTGATAGCAGCCTTGTTTCCTGGGGTGACAAAGTGTTCTAGGCTCACCTTGTACATATTTTGCTCCAGACCTGGGACCTTTATCTGTTTTGCTCATTGCTATATCCACAGCATTGTTCTGCATGCCTGAACAGCATCCTGTGCATAGCTGGTGGAAAATAAATTCTTGTTGAGCAAATGCATTCATCCTCATTGTGCAGATAAGGAAACAGAGACTGAGATGTTAAGGGTTTTGCCCAGGGTCACACAGCTGGCACATAGTAGGACAGGATTTGGACCCAAGGAGTCTGACTTCAAAGTTTTTGCTCTTAAGCAAAACACAAATGGTAACTACTGGGCCTTAAGATGGGCCAGGATGAAAATACCAATTGGTCAAGAGGGGGTGGCACACACTCATGGAAGGTCAATCCCACGGTGCTCATCCTCCTTCCTTGGGGGCATCCCCCAGTGCTGTTGTGAATGGGGAACATCACCGAATCCGATGCTGGACGTGTGCTATTTTATTTACATCCATCAACAACCCTGAGTGCTATGGTATCTGTATTTAATTGACGAGGCAGCCAGGCACAGGGAGGAGGAATGGCTGGCTCTGGGTCACAGTCACTCAGCGATCATGCCAGGGCTGCGGTCCTGGTCTGCCCAATTGAAAGCAAGTTCATGTTCTTCCTAAGTTTTATGTCTCCAACAGACTTGGGGTTGGAATATTTATTAGGGCAGCCCCACAGGGCATATCTTATTATCTTATGTTAGAAGACATTTAGTCCCTCTTCTGGGAATCCTATTTCCCCCATATCCCACATGTCAATGTCTGGCCTTTCAGGGACAATCTCAAACCCCACTACTTACCAGCTCTCCTGTCGTATCCCCATTATTTCTCGTGCCACCCAGCTGCCTCGGATTTTAGCTATAAATGCATACACCCCTCAGTAAGTGGAGATAAAGCCCCCAGAGGGCAGGCTCCTCACCTGGCTCATCCTTCTATTACCTTCTGGTCCCACAGTGCCCAGCACAATGCTAGGCACACAGCAGCCACTTAAGGACATTGAATTGTTGCAGAATATGTAGGCTGATCTTTTGAGTTGGAGGATAAGTCTTAATTCCTTCATCTCCTCTCCCCACCCCAGAGGGTGGGCATGGAGGGGGAGTCCTGAGGGACCCTCTGCTTCTCTAACTGGGCTACATGTACCCTCCATTGGGGTAGGGTGTCATCACAAGATGAGTGTGGTACATGTTCCTGGGGTATCGATTTTACTTTAAGATTTTTGGGGAAACACTTAATAAACCATTATGGAATAAAATACCAAAAGCCCAGACATTTTAAAGGTAAAACAGCATTTTTTCTCTACATCTTTTTAGGCCCTCTCTGGGACCACAGGGGTTTGCCTTTCCCGTTCTCTGTGGGATATGCCGCACCCGAGCAGCTGATTGGTCCCTTGCTCAGGGGGTCTCGAGTGGTTCCTGTGGGCCTGTCCTGAGTGAATGGCCCAAGAAGAGGAGGCAGGCCCCATTGGGCGAGCATGTGAGAGAAGACTTGGCCTCCCACACAGCACCCTGGTCCAGGGTGTTGAGGTCTGGCTTCACTGGGGAAATCCGATCCCACCCAGAGGTGCTGTTTCAGCTTCATCTCTCTGCAAGCAACTCTTACCTCTCGGTGTCATTTACCCTGGGAGCTGGGACTAGGGAGACATTTCCTGTCTCTGGAGCAGGCCCTTGTCTGGGAAAGGGGGGAGTTCTTTTTGGACTGGGTCAGGGTTGCTGATTGGGGTCAGAGCAGAAGCGCATCTGCATGTGGGGTGTAGAATCACTGAAGGTTAGAGCAGAGAGCTGTCTGACACCTCCTCTATCTAACACCCTTGTTTCCCACAAGGATCCCAGTGCCCAGAGGAACAAAGTGACTGGCCTGATTAATGGCATTAGCATGTACAAAATTACATCTCAGGCTCTCAATCCAGGACTGTTTCCACTCCCCTAATGCCTTTTTTTTTTTTTAAAGATTAATTATTATTTTATTTGTGTCCGTTTGTCTACTCGAGTCCCTTTGTTGGGTCACTTGCCAAGGGGGCCAGCTTGCCTTCACTAGAAGTCCCCGGGAATCAAACCAGGGGCCTCTCATATGGTAAACGGGAGCTCTACCACTTGAGCCACACCCACTTCCCCCCTAGTGCCTTTCATTTGAGGGGAACTAAAAGGTACAACTGTGTGAACAAGGCCACGCCTTGCCATAAGGGTGAGAGTTTCCTTGGACTGTCTTTGAAAGGAATTTATCCTAACAAAACCATCAGTGACTCATACGGAATGTATATACAAGGATATTTATAGCAATGCTACTGAAAATGTAAAATACAAGGACAAATCAAAAGGCAGATTGGTTATATTCATTGTGGAACAGCCATCCAATGTAATAATGCATGTCGTTAAAACTCTTCTTGGGAAGAATATGCACTGGCATAGAGTCTCAGTCATGGATACAGGGTCAGTAGAAGCAGCAGTGTGATCTTTTGGTGCTAGACAGCAGGTGGTTTTTATATTTTCTTTATTTTTCAGGTTTTCTATGATGAACATTCATTATATAATTTTTATATTATTTTACCTTTTAAAATACAAAATCAGATACCTTTTTGACTAACTATAGTTATTAGTTAATGAAATTGCCAATATGTTTTATACTTTCTGGGTTAACCTTGCCTATAGTTTTACTTTTATTTTTGCTGAAGAACATCCTTTAGTAGTTTATGCAGAGAAGGAGTGTAGGTAGTTAAAACTATTAGTTTTTTAATGTTTAAAATGTCTATTTTTTTTCCTCTTACTCTTGATTGATCATTTAGCAGGGCATTGAGTTTTTATTATATTTTCCCTCCACACTGAAGATCTTGTGCAATTGTCTTCTGGCATCTATTGCTGCTGATGAAAGGACTGAGTTCAGTTTAATGATAATTTCTTTGTAAGTAATCTGTGTTTGTCTCTCTTTCTGATAGCATTTAAGATTTTCTTGCTAATAACTTGAAGTTTCACTATGCTATCTCTAGGTGTAGTTTTATCTTTGTCTTTTCTGCTTGGCATTTGACACATGAACTTTCAATCTGAGGACACATCATCTCTCATCAATTCTTAATCATTTCCTCTTTGAATATTGCCTTGTCATCAGTCTCTTAGTTCTCTTCTAGAAGTCTAACTACATGTATGCTTGAGTCTTTCAATCTAACCTCTATGTTTCTTAACTATTCTTTTATTTTTTTAATTGAGGTAAATTTTACGTACAGTGAAATGCACAAACCTTAAGTACAATTTAATAAATCTATACACCTGTGTAACCACCACCCAAATCAAGATTTAGAACATTTCCATTACCAAAGGATATTCTCTCCTGCCCCTTTCCACTCGATTCGCACCCCTCTTAGACAACTGTTCTGATTTTTCCATCACAGATTAGTTTTTCCTATTCTTGAACTTCTTATAAATGGAGTCATGCAGAATACCTTCTCCGTGTCTTGTCTTTTTCACTAAAAATATTTTTGAGATTCAACCATGTTCCTGCATGTATTAGCTTATTCCTTTTTCTTGCTGAGTGATATTCCATTGCGGAAAATTACCAGAATTTGTTTAATCCATTTCCCTGAATCATCTGAGGAGTCTGTTTTATTGACTTTTTTTTCTTGACTGTCAGTCACATTATCCTATGACTTTGCATGTCTAATGATTTTTAATTGCATAGTGGACATTGTAGTCAATATACTGTAGAAACTGAATTCTGTTATCTTCCTCTGAAGAACTGTAACATGGAGTTAAATCACTAGCTAATCACTTTGCAGTTGTAGAGGATTGGTCTATTAGTCAGTCAAAGGGGTCCTGATGCAAAGTACCAGAAATCTGCTGGCTTTTACAAAGGGTATGTATTTGGGGTAGAAGCTTACAGTTACCAGGCCTTAAAGAGTCCAACTCAAGGTACCAGGAGAGGTACTTTCTCACCCAAAGTCTTTTGCTACATTCTGATGCAAGATGTCGGGCCACGTCTGCGAGAGTTCAGACTTCCTCCTTGTTCTTAAGTCTCCATGGTCCCAGCTTCTTCCAATCTCAGCTGCAGGCTGGCATAAGGCTCGTCTCTCTTCCCAGGGCTTGTCTGTTTCCGGGCTCAGCTGCTCTGCTCGCTCTACAAGGCCAGCTGTAAACTATCAGGAGAACGGCTCGGCTCTCTCCCCAGGGCTCCAGCATCAAAACTCAACTCTCTGTGCTCTCCTTCTCCATGTATTTTCTTCCCTGTCTTTGAGAATCCTTTATGTAGCCCATAGCTGTAGGCTAGCTGTAGGCTAGCTGTAGGCAGGGACTCAAACCGAGTCACCCTAATGACGTGGTCAAATAAAAGCCCAAATCTTGATTTAATAAAGTAAAAGTGAAACCTCTGAGTCTAACACAATCTAATATGCCCAGAGTAACAGACCAGTTTACAAACACAATCCACTATCTATTTTTGGAATTCATAAACAATACCAAGCTGCCACAATTGATTTTGCCTTTGATAAGGGTGGGTCTGTGGAAAGCCCAAGGTATTTACCAAGCCTCTCCAACTTGGCAGTAGTGAAGCCCCAAACTCTGGTTCTTCTGAGGTGAGTAGCTGATATCTCTGCTCAGTTATTTCAGCTTTTTGACTCTTGATTTATGCTTGTCTTTTTGGAATCTTCTCCATGAAGGTGAATATCAGGGGTTAAGCAGTAATTTAAGGGGAGTTTATATGGCTCCCACTTTCTAGGAGTTCTCTCAATTTCCAGCTGCACTGGCAGTTCTGAATTCCATCCTCTGATACCTCAAGCTAATAAGGCCTTAGGTTTCTACTTGAGTTCTAGCTATTCTTCACTGTGTGGACTGGGGTCGGCTCTCAACAGAGAAGTCAAATAGCCATGGATGTCATCCAGTGTGGTTCCCTCATTTTAAGGTACATATCTCTTCTAGTTTCTGTTTGCTTTTTGTCTTTCTCCAGTGTCTTCAAATATTTGTTTTTGTATTTTTTTTTTCAAAGTTTATAATTGCAACATCTGATAGGGTTAGTCAAGCTACAACACTCTTACTGGAATTGGAACTCTCCTCTTAACCATTTGTAATTTCTTCATCTCTTTATGTCTCTGTGCTATATTATGAGTGAATTCTTCTGTCCTACCTTCCAATTGGCTAAATCTCTTTTTGAGTGATCTCTTCTATTGTTGTTTTTTTTTTTTTTAACCTCAGGATTTCTAAATGGTTATTTTCATTATCTTATTTCATTCTAGTTTTTATTTAAGAATCTCATTATTTTTAATAGATATTATATCTTTTATTGTTTTGGAGAAGTTTCTTGGAAGTATTAAATTAAAAGTCATTTTACTATTTCCATTTTGTGTGACGTGATTTTGTCCTCTGTTGCTTTATCTGGTTATCTTTTTTAGCATTAGGTTTCCTTATGGGTTTTGAAATATTAGGTTGCACTCATTTTGAATGGAGTGGAAGTTTTTTTTCCTACTTCTTTTCTGAGGCTAACTCTACTCTATAGTACTTTGACAGCTGTCTCCACTTGATTTCTCAGAACTAAATGGAGTGTTGCCTGGGGATTCCATACCACAAGAATATTTCTGATATTTCAGAACTGATCACAAATCATTAGGCAAAAATATCTCTCACCTCACATCCTTTCCTTGGAATTTGACTTTTAAAATCCTCCTGTTGGGTGATGGGGTTTATGTCTGCTCCTCTGATCCTAAATAGACCTTTGTGACTGCCTCAACCAATGCATTATGGTGGAGGTGACGCCGTGTGGCTGCCGAGTCTGGACTGTAAGTATGCCACACACTTCCACTTTGCTCTTTTGGTACTCTCATGCTCACTCTTGGAACACTGTCATCATGCTATGTGGAAGCCCAAACTACCTGCCATGGAGAGAAAGCATGTAGAGACCGACGTGTAACAGCTCAGGTGAGTTCCTAACCTTCAGCCAGCAAGAACCTCCAGGCAGGGGAATGAAGATACTTTCAGGTGATTTTAGCTCCTAACCATTGAGTCACTTCCAGCTGAGGCCCTAGATATTGCTGTGCTCTGT
The DNA here is from genome assembly GCA_029593785.1 of Cabassous unicinctus. NCBI lineage: Eukaryota > Metazoa > Chordata > Mammalia > Cingulata > Chlamyphoridae > Cabassous > Cabassous unicinctus. The sequence goes on along the minus strand of JAQZBX010029668.1, from coordinate 6,289 downwards.
TTGAATTTGTAAGCTACAGAATCCATGAGCAAAGTAAAATGACTTGTTTAGCCTAAATTTTTGCATGGTTTGTTGTACAGCAACAGTAATTACAAAACTGCTCTGTCTAGTAGCTTGGCCTTGTGAGCAACACCTCTTCACAGCTAAACGATTAGTGACTTGGGGGTCCCAGCCCACAGTAACATTGCTGATATCTCAGAACCGATCACCAAGGCAGCCGGTGGCTTGGCACAGGTCTGGTTAGTTGCGAAGCTGTGCCTGCTTCTCCCTGCCTCCCTAGGAGTGCAGCTCTAAGCATCAGCCCCTGGAGGACTAGGCAGAGAGATTTTCTAGCTTCCTTGTACAAGCTGGGAACCTGGCCCAGCCCCTGGTTTCCACCTGGCTTCATGGTCATATTTATTTCATTTAACCCTACAGGGACCAAACTCTCAGCCCACCTACCACTTACTTTTGGACTCAAAGCCTGGTGAGCCTGGTGCTTCAGCTCTGTTACCACTTTGTTCAGCTTCTGGTCCTTGGGATGTTTGTCTTGCTTTAAAGTAAGGGTGCCTCTTCTAAATTTTCCTTATTTATTTCACTTTATCTATCATCCCTGTGTTTGGATTGGGGAAGGAGTGGGGAGAAAGCAAATTGTTAATTTACAGCACCATTTTAGCTGAAAAACAAGTTATTGAAATTAACCCTGTGTCACCTCTATTTCTCTGTTCTACACTCTTCCCCCACCCCTTGGGGTTCTCCAATTATTTCCCCTGTTGCCTGGCTGAGAAGAAATCTGACTGCATCATTCACCCATACTAAAAATTTGGGGAGGATGGTAGACAGAACAAGTCTGCTCCCCCAGATGTCTATGTTCTGATCCCTTGAACCTGTGCATTTGCTTTAACAATGGCAAAAAGGACTTTGTAGATGTGATTAATTTAAGGATCTTGAGATGGGAAGAGTATCTGGGATTACTTGGATGAGTCAGTGTAACCACAAGGGCCCTTATAGGAGAGGCAAGAATGTCCAAGACAGAGAAGGAGATGTGACGATGGAAGCAGAGTCAGCAAAGAGGAAGTGACGATGGAGGCAGAGAGAGAGAGAGAGAGAGAGAGAGAGCGCGCAAGAAAGAGAGAATTCCAAGAGAGAATCTGGAAGATGCTACACTGATGATTTTGAAAAGGGGGGAATGGGGAAGAGGGCTATAAGACAAGGAAGGCAGGCAACCTCTAAAAGCTAGAAAAAGCAAGGAAATGATCCTCTCCTAGAGCCTCCAGAAAGAATGCATCCCCACTGACTCATTTTAGACTTCTGCCCTGCAGAATTGTTAGAGTGCAAATCTGTGTTGTTTTGAACCACCGGGTTTGTGGTAATTTGCTACAGTAGCAGCAGGAAACCTACACAGATGGCAAGTTTAACCACCATAGAAATGTTTGAGATCTGAGAAGGGAACAAAGGAGGAAGGTATTCCTTAGCTCAAGAGACTGGCTCTGTAATGGTGACATTTCAGCCTTGTAGGTGGCCACAGACCTCACTGGTCCAGGTAGGTTCTTCTGTTGCGATGCCTGGACTTCCTTCATCAGTGTCATTGCTCTGAGAAGAGGCATTTCTCTAGAAGGCTCCTTCTACAATGCTTTCGAGTTGGAAGGCTACTAGCACAGGAGCAGGTATTAGTTTATTAGTCTGGAAGATTCAGTGGAGGGAATGAAGTTTCAAACTGGAGGCCTTGGGGGACACTGGGCCCTTGGGGGGATGCCAGGTTGGTGGAGGGAGGCACCAAAGTCCACAGCTTGACCGGGCGAGGTCTTGCCCTTCAGTCCTAAAGGCCTAGGAAGGCCATGAGGCGGCTCCTCCAGCAAACTGTGCAGAGGAGCAAGTTGCATTAAGAAACAAAGGTGATTTTGCTTCACATTCTTCAGAGATAGCAATATGTCAGCAGCCCCCAGAGAGGCTGAAAGTAAATGAATCAGTGCTAGAAAGTGAAGGATACCATCCGCACCGAATGGTGAAAAGGACTCCTGAACAGTGTCTTCATTGATTTTTTCTGTAATTGACACAGCATCTTGGTTTGCCTTCAGGCTTCAGAAGGAGAAAACGGGGAGCCCATGTACACAGAGCTTCCTTGTGTTGGAATTTAATAATAAGAAAAAAATCCCCTGAATGAGCTACCTTTTCTTTCCCTCCATCATTCCTCTTTCTCTCTGTCTTCTAGTTCCCTCTTTTTTCTGCTTGCTTTATTTCTTCCTACTTTCCCTCCTACCCCTCAGTCTTTCTTTCATTTCCTTTGTTCTAAACAACAGCTTAGACAATAGGTATCACAGTATGGGGAACCTATTTTTGCTGGATGTGACATCAAGGACCTTAGGAAAGAAAAAAACAGCACATTCCATCTTTCATGTTGGCTTAAATCTCATTTGTGCAAAACCTCAGGATTTTTCCAGAAAAATCTATCAGTTTTAGTTGCTGTGTCTGGGGGTGCAGAGAGAGGGCCTGGCCCCCGCCTCCCTAGATGCTCCTAGGGATCCACCTCGTGGGAAATGGAAGGATGCCCCCACCTGGGCCTCAGAGGGCAGAGCCTGGTCCCTGCCAGGTTGCTGTTGATTGATTTTGCAGGTGCAGGAAGCAGAGGTCAGCCAGATAATTTTCAGGAGAGCCCCCTGAAATGAGTCCTTCTGTAGGGCAAGTCCGATAGCTGAGGTGGAGCGCTGTTTCCGGCTTGAAGCTGGCTTGATAAGGCCTGGGAGAACAAGGAGGGAGCTCCTAAGTCAGGCAGTATTTATCAGCAGCTGCCCAGACTTGCCCAAGGAAAACGGGATTGGGCGCCAGGGAAGGCAGGTCAGCTGATAATCTCTCTTTGCACCAGACATGCTTACCCAAGTATGCTCAGAGGAACGGGAGAGCATTCTGGACATTCTAGCATAAATATATTCCCCGTCAGGTCAAAAATTAGTCTTGGCACAGAAGAGATTAAATAATTATTTAACAAATAAAAAGAAATCTGAGAGTTTTTTTTTAGTTTTGGCTCCAAGTTTGCCTTTAGGAACCTTATTCAACAAATATTTATAAGGTTCCTACCATGTGCCAGGCATGATGCTTTCTGCTGTGAATACAATAGTCACAAAAAAATCAGATGGACCATCCTCTTTGGTGAGAGCAGGGAACTCGATCCAAGACTCTTACAAGTAAATGCAAAGCCCCTGGGGTGGTGGGTGCTGGGCTGCTGCAGGTTGGAGTGAGCCTGTGCGTGGCATGACTCAGGTTGGGTCTGACGTGTCTCTGAAAAATCTAAATAGAGATGTCAGATAAATTTCCCCATGTTCTTCAGTCCTTGCTTTCCTGCGATGTCCTCCTCCAAGGGCTCCCACCACTGTCACCAGCCCACCCTGCTCTCCACTCCTGCCCCACAGGGCTTCTTGGAGGTGATCATGTGCCCTGTTGGAAAGGGGTCTGAGAAGCCCTCTGAACTAAGGCAGTGATGACTCCACAGTCCCCTGGTGAACTTCTATAGGGATTATAGGTTAGGAATGCCACCTGATGCCCAGGTGCCTTTCTTGGTTACAAACCCCTTTCTTAACCCCAGGACTGTTGACAATTTGGGCAGGATAATCGTGTGCTGTGGGACGCTGTCCTGTGCAGTGTAAGAGGTTTAACTCATCCCTGGACTCTACCCACTGGCGGCAAGTGGAACCCTCCACTTGTGACAATCAAAATATCTCCAGATGTTGTCAAATGCCCCTTGGAGGTTAAGATCTCTCCTGCTTGAGAACAATTGCCCTACATAATTTCACTTGACCCTGCCTCATCCCAGAAGGTCTGGGTGCGGCAGAGCAAGGGTTAACACCCCGCCTTTAGATGAGAAAGCCAAGACTTGGAACAGCGACATGGCTTGCCTAAGGTCACAACGCTAGAAATCTGTAGAACTGGAATCAGAGCCTAATTCTTTTAATCCCTAAACTCTGGGACTTCTACCATTTTACCATGAACACTTTCCAGCTAAGGCCTATCAATAGCAATGGGCTTTCTGGCACTGTGGCAAACAGTGGCTAGAAGAAGATATGTTGGCAAATAGGGGCTCCTGCCTAGGCAGCCCTTAAATCTGCCTACGAATGAGGCCGATGCCAGGGAATGTCCTAAACGCTGGTGACAGAAACCGATAGTGTGAAAATGCTTTCGTGTGTGTTCTTTGCTCTAGAATCAAATATCACATTCAAAATTCAAAATTCTGATAAGGGATGAGGACTACCATTTACAATCGACTTATTTATTCTTCACAAACACTCTATGGTGTTGTGGAGGTTGGTATCACGACTTATGGATGAGTAAACTGAGGGACCTTAATTTAAGTGTCATGCCCACGGTGGCTCAGCTAGAAAGTGGCCAAGCTGGGATGGAAACTCAGGCACTGTGATGGTAAGGACATGCCCCTTTATGGTGCTCCACTGTTTCCTCATGGGGTGAGAAACGAGGATGGAACAAGATGGTTTGGAAGGCACCTTCTGATGCTCCCATTTAATGATTTGAACTATGAAAACACTCTTTGGGAAAAAAGTAGCACAGGACATAATCCTAATATGAACGGTCTGTTGCTTTATGTCATTTTTCCTTGAATACAAGGGTCACTTCTGTGGATGTGTAGAATACTAATGCCCGTTTTTGCCTGGTCTTATAAAAAAATCAAGTTCCAAATAAAGCAATAAAACAATTTTTATGGAGCTCTCTTAACAGAGAGAAATTGGTCTATTCTCTTTTTCCTTCCTGGCAGTCTGCTTTGAGCTTGGGAGGGAGATTGGATTTACTAGAGAAGATTTAGGAGAGGACAAGATTTAGAAGTGGCTTAAGGAAGCTGGGAGCAAGATAGACCCTGGGCAAATATGTTGGGTAGGGATCAGCTTTCCTGCACTCTTGGGCTTAGGCTTCCTTTTTCTCAGGGCTCCTTTGCTTCCTTGTACCCGAGCCTGTGCCCCATTCCCCCAGGAAGTGTACAGGGAAGCAGATGTGGCTCAAGTTGTTGAGCGCCTGCTACCCATGTACGAGGTCCTGGGTTCAATCCCCATTGCCTCCTAAAAACAAACAAACAAATAAACAAAAAAAAAAAAACAAAAAACAAAAAAACAACTCTCATTGGAGAGTGGGTGTAGCTCAGTGGTTGAGTGCCTGCTTCCAATGTACCAGATCCTGAGTTCAATCCCCCATACCTCCTTAAAATAAGTAAATAAATAAAAAGAACTGTACAGTGCCCCAAATCATGCATCTCAGCTGCATGTTAGAATTGCCTGGGGGAATTAAAAAAAAAAATACAGAGCCTGGGTCCCATCTCAGATAAATTATTTCAGAACCTTTGGGCCTGGGGCTGGGTGATTCAATGTCCCACCAGGGCTGAGAGCCACTGCCCCAGGCTATTGCCTTCTCTGTCAAATTTACATGTCCTGACTTCCATTCTTTTGGGGACTTGATAGTGCAGTTACACTTTGAGAAGCTGGATTAGACTAAGGTGTTAGAGGTCATGATAGTTTAATGGGTCAGTCTTTGAGGTGACATATTTGAATCTTTATAGGAACCTTGGTCTATTTCAGCCTGCCTCTTCCCTCCCAAGCTGCTGGTATTAAAGGACCATCACTCTTGGTCTTAGCCTCACCCACAGTCATCTGGCAATATATTAGGAACTCCTTCATTACCAGTGAGGTGGGGTATCTGGATAAGGTCTGCTCTCTAATAGTTGGTGCCTTAAGAGCCATCATCAACCCCTTCTTCCCCAAGCAGGAGCCATGGTCATCCATGTCAGCTCAGACCTGACCCAGACAACAAAATTCCTGATTGAGACAGACCCAGTACATCAGCCCAAGGGGGCAGAATTGGTTTAGCTGCCAAGGATGGAGCAGATCTCATGAAGAATATCAGACTACGAGCTTTCCCTTCCCTCCACTTTCCCAGATTGGGCTTGCCCTTATCTCTGTTTCATGCTGAACCTGGAACCTTGCATGTAATCTCAGCTCATCCCTCTTGTTGGATTCAACTCTGCTGGGCCTCTGCCTACCAAATCGAACCTTCTCAGACCTGCAAGGAGGCCAGCCTGGCCATGGCTGTTAGCCCCTGGCTGTTGACTGGCTCACCTGGATCTTATTATTTTTAAAAAACTTTATTTTTAAAGGAGTTTTAGATGACAGAAAAGTTACATCGAAAATATAGGGGATTCCCATATACCCCACTGTGACAGTTGGAGATTATCTATGAATCCCAAAAAGAGAAAGATTATGTTTGTAAACTCATCTATTCCTCTGGATATGATACCCTTTGACTTTATCAAATTCAG
>JAQZBX010029667.1:0-27164 GCA_029593785.1 Cabassous unicinctus | reverse complement strand
TTCGCTTAACAGGAGTCCGGGCTTTCCCCTCTGCACCCCACTGGATTTTTTGTTGTTGTTATATTTCAGTTTTACTGTTGTTATTTCTAAAGTGCTTTTGTGTAAATCCACTCAAAGCCTATATAAAATTAGTAAGGCATAAATAAATAAATGTATAAATAATAAATAGATTAAGGAATCTATTTCTTTCCTCTTTTTAAATTAGCAGTGGCATTTATTTCTCCCCAGGACTTTGGCATCATTTATATTCTCCAAACTCGTCAAAGATTTCTAACAGTAGTTCACTGATCTCATTTACACATTTTCCCTATATGCTGAGATATAATTATCCTCCCACCATGAAAATTTAATTCATTTACAATAGTCAGGTATTCTCTTACAATCTCTTCATTCATATTAAGTTTTATTTCCTTTTACCATGATGAAGATTATTTTTCTTGACAGGGAGTATAGAAACATGATGACAGAGAAAATGTGCCTCACGTTGTCCAGCAATAGTATTTCATAGGCTGCTGAAAAATGGCCTTTGTATTTCATGATCTTTCCTGATTTGAACAAAGCATAGACATTGCTGTTCAGAGGACTTTTTAAAAGTCTATACTTATTAGAAGCTTTAGATGCAATGACTTGAATCTTACTGGTATGTTTATCTTTTTATTGATTTTAAGTGCCTTTTTCCCACCACTTGTAAAAGACTTTTAGAATGTGTCATCATCAGAGCACATTAGATACATCATATGTAGTCTTCCTGACATTATTTATGTGTCTTATTGTATCTTTCTCAATAAGATCATTTGTGACTGAAAAATAAAAATTATATTTCTGAGAACCCCTAAGCCACCTCCTGTGACAGAATCTCACATCATGAAATCAATACTACCTCTTTCCTAGATGTTTGGATTTCTGCCTTCAAGGATACATGTCTTCATCTTCTCAGTTATTATAAACTCAAAAATAACATGGCTTCTTTCTCTTTCTTTCATTTTTTGCAATGAGAAAGAGTAGTGCCACCTAAGGAAGACTAGCCATTGTCAAAAGGACTGATTGATTATTGCATTTCAGAATTTTATTCTCAGATGTTCAGTCTTGAAAAATTGATAACCACTAGTCAAAGCACAGCAAAATAAAATGTAAAAACCAGAATGACAAATCATGAATTGACACTAATAGATCTGTATCAACAAGGATATGCATTTTCATTGTTGTATTGTAGCAGTTAACTCCATTCCAAGTCTCAGGAAACTTCAAGAGCGCTCATTAGGCAATCTAAATCTGTAGTTACAAGGTCAACTGAACTGAGCTTTCAGCACCACCTGAGCACACTGACGTGTTTTCCTAAGCATCTCCCTTTCTGTTTCCATGAAGTCCTTGTCAAACATACTCTATTTCCCTCAAAACTCTATCTGTCCTTACTTCAGAGAAAATCAAAGACTTAAAAGAAGAATAATCTTAACTTAAAAATCTATGTGCGTCTGCAACAATCATGCCTCTTTCCCTTTTTTGCAATATTTATTAATTCATTTCTGTGTGCCATATGAATTATATCTGCTCCCAATGTTTATGGCTTAATAGCCAGGAAGATATGCAAGTATATCAGCAAGTCCCTTATAACATTATAAATGCTATTATAGAGGTATCAAAATAGAACTTTGAAACAGACAAGTGAGCCAGAATTCTTCTTTTCTGTAAAGCATGAACAACATCTTGGAGAATAAGAAAGGGTCAGAGAGGACAGTAAGGTGGGATGTTCTAACCAGATGACTCAGCATTTATGAAATGGTGGCACAAAAACAAATAGAGATTTTTAATTTGTTTGTTTCCCTGAAGAATTGCAAGGTTTATAATTTATTTATTTATTGTATGACTGAAGCAAAGAGGATGTATGGAAGGTAAGGAAAATGATTGGAAAAGAGTCTACGGCCATACCAACCTGAACGTGCCCGATCTCATCTGATTGGAAAAGAAGTAGGGAATAAACAAGGTCAAATTATAAAGAATCTTAAGTGCTCATGCATTATTCTGATTCTTCATAGGAGGTGGGATGGCATTGAAGGATTTCGACATAAAAGTCCATGATAAATTTACATTTCCAAAATATATTTTGACATCAATATAAAAAATGGGGGAAGAACAGGTGAAGGCTGGAGGCAAGCTATTGAAGTAACGCAAGAATTTTGAGGGATGGAGATTAGTGAATATTGAAGAATTGGGGCCCATAGATGTTAAGGAATTAGAATGAACTTGTCAACATAGATTATTAGAAATGGAAGATAAAGTAGAAGAAGACATCCCAGATTATGCCCAAATTTCTGTTTAGATATCTGGGCTGTACTATTTGTCATATTAAGAAATGGAGCAAAAAACAGATTTAGAAGAAAGATAATGAGTTTTGTTTGAGATATGAGTTGTTTTAATGTGTCTATAAGATAGCCAAATAGGATTTCCAATAGATTTTGGATACACACGTCTGAGATTAGCAAAATTGGGTAGGCCTCATATATATTTATGGCTACAAGTCTTTACAAAATCTGGTTCTTGGGTATCTACCTTTCCAAACTTATTTTCTATCATTCTTTACCATATCTCTATCTCTATCTCTATCTCTATCTCTATATCTATCTATCTATCTATCTATCTATCTATCTATCTATCTTTCTATCTATCTATCTATCTCTATATTCTAACCATATTGGCCTTCTTGTTGTTCATTGAAAAATGCCAAGGACATACCTATTCAGGATTTTTACACTTGATGTCCACTCTAACTGGGGTGTTTTTATACCATATTTTTTAAAGGTGTGCAGGAAAGGGTCAACTCAGCAACCCTGTGCTGTTCAAACACAGCACATTCCCAAGAAAGATCTGTCTTCAGCTGGCCGGGCACTGGGAGATTAGCTCTGAGCTCTTGGGATGTTCTGGCAGATAAGTGTGTTTTTGTATGCCCGAGACCTTGTGTCACATGGTACTAGTTGGCTCAGGTAGTTTACAACAATGTGATTTACAGTGAACACCTGTGGTGAAAGACAAATCAGAGTCAAGTTTGCAAATAACATCATTTTATTTGAGACGTCAAAAATTTTGTTGCAGCAAGAAAGCAGAACCACTTGTAAAAATAAAAGCTGCATCAAGTTTCTAGAGATAGAAAGTAATTTTTATAGACATAAAAAGGAAGTTAGCTTTAGTCCTATTGGTTGGAAGAGGGTTTGTCTGTCTTATAAAAGCTGGTTTAAGGCAGGCAAAATTAATTTTGAATTGGGTCAAACATAACTAACTAGAGGCTGGACTGGCTGTCTGGATTAGTTACCATGATGGGGTTTTCAAATTTCAAAAGATTTCAAGAGAAAATTCAAGAGGGAGTTAAAAGAGGAACTAGAGCAGGGTTTTTGTTTTTTTTGGCTCTGAGGGATCCTTAGAGCTTCATCTATATAATTCTATCAGTAGAATTTACTCTCAGTAGTAAAGATGGATGGGCATCTGAGTAGCATAGGCTCAGTCACACAGATGATGGGTGCCTATGTGACTGATGCCCAATAAAAAACCCTGAACACCAAAACTCAGGTAAGCTTCCCTGGTTGGCAACACTGTGCACGTATTGTCACACATTATTGCTGGGAGGATTAAGCGTTTTCATGCACCTCCACTGGGACAAGATATCTGGTTCTTTGTGCCAAGTTTCTTCTGGAATTCACCCAGGTGCTTTTTGCCTTTGATAACTTTAATCTGTAACAATGAATAAAACAGCTTTTTTGAGTCTCTTGAGTCCTCCTAGCAAATCACTGAGCCTGAGGGTGGTGTTGGTAATCATTGACAAAAATTGCATTCTGCCTTACATCATTCAATTCTCTGTTCAAATGCTATCTACTCAAAGAAGCCTTCACTGACCATCCTACTCAGAGTACTACCCACCACTGTCTGCCATATTATCCTCAATTTTCTCTCATATAATACTAATAATCAATTAACATTTTATGCTGTGTTTATCTTCTGTAGACTGTAACTTCCAGATGAGGTATATTGAATTTTTCACAATATAATCCCAGGATATATTATTGTGCAAGGCACATGAGAGGTACTAAGTGCCAAACTGTACATTTAGCTATTGGGCAGCCAAAAAGTGGACTGTAAGAGAGAGGTTTACTTCATTTTTGTTGGTTTTGAGAGTAATTTTTTGGGTGTTATTTCATGCCTCAGTGTTTCTTTTTGCTTTGGGAAATTTCTCAATGTGTGCAGTATTAGTAGGAAACAATGTTTGCCTCCTTTTAAGAAGACCAACAAGGGGGCATTTTCTTATTTCCTGTTGTTCATGAGGGCACAGGAGAACCAGCTAATTGAATGCTACTGCCTGGGACTTTGATGTAGAGATGAAAGATGCAAAGTTGGCACTGAGAGCAGAATGTTTATAATAAAGAGCAGCTGCTCGGCTTCCTGTTTCTTGGTTTTCTGGAGCTATACTTGCTCCTGCCTGTTTTGTGGCTGGTTCTCCAGCTTTCCTCTTGATTCCATGGGCTGCCTGTTGTCTTTCCTGTATAGTTCCTCTTGCTTTTGCTTTTATTTAAGATAGACAGACTGATAATTTCTGTTCCCATTGTCAAGAAGAGTAAAACCTGCCTAGTTTTGTTTGGTTTCCCCTTTTGACTGGATTATCATTTTTTCAATATATACACTTGCCAATATATAGTATTAGGTTTGGTTCAAACTTTATGCCTCCATGACATTTTTTTCTATATCCTTAATCATCATCTATTTCTTCCTTCTTTAAACCTTATCATTTATAGGGTGTTACAATACTCACTGTAAGGTTAATTACTTTTATTGTTGTTGCTATTTTGCTATTCACTTCTGTAACTACCACACTGTGACAAGCATGGGATAGATGGCTCAGTGACAGGTCTGATAGACTGATACAAGTAGAGAGCATTGCATGTTATAATAAACACACATCCTTCTTTGAAATAGTTTTTTCTCAATATTATGTAAAAAAGACTGTTAAAAAAACTGGATGATATTTTACAAAACAAATAAAAAATATTATATTATTGATTTGAGATTATTACATTGAGACAAAATTACCGATCTGTATATTCAAATGAATCATAAGGACAAATCAGTTAATATAATAAATTATCAGTCTGCAATGTGCTTGGGCTACTTGACAGTGAGTTCCATCAACCTAAATTGATACCATGGACAGAGTTCTCATTAATTGTGGTTCACCAGGGCATAGGGTTAAATGTTTAAATAACAGTATGTTAAGAATCTTGCTGTCAATTTAATTCCTGCTTTCCAGGCTCTGGAAGATAGCGCCTCTCCCCTCCTTCCCTGGAGGAAGGGAAGTCCATCAAAATGTCATTATTCTGCATATGTAATGGTATCATTTCTCTTGGTTTCTGTGCAGGTAAAGTTGCAGTTGGCGTTTGGTGATGAAGTACCTCTGATTGATCCTCATAGACTCACTCCTTTTCTCTCCTTACAAGAAAGATTCTGTTTTTAATCACCTTGCCATGTACTTCCTTTGCCTTATCTATTATGCAAGGAGGTCAGCTAGTTACACTCAACATGACTAATTAAAAAGAGAGCTCCAAGGTAAAGTGCGCAGAGGCACTCTGGTAATTGTAATGATATCTGTGAATAATAATGACAAGTAATGAAACCTGTAATAGCTTTGTAAATAGTCATTTGCCCACTCACAGGAGGTGAATAACAATTTACATGGAGTGGGGAGAGTCAACTCTCGTGTTTCATTTGGGCATTCTTTCTTTCTGCTTTCTCTAACTGAACTTAAAAAAAAAAATTCCTAGAAGGCATAAACTTGGAGCCATGCTTTAAATGGTAGCATAATGTTGAAATCCAGGGTACAATAGCATCTTCTTTGCATGGGTTACACGATGAAAATAGATTCAGTTAGACTAAAGTACCTTAGGAGATTTTAAGGAGAGTGGCTATATTCAAATACAGAGGAAATGTAGACATTTGCTAGAAAGAGAATCTTCTAATTTGATAGCCAGGAGGGAGGACCTTTAGTGAGTATCTAGTAAAGAACTGAGGCCAAGTCAGGTAAAGAAATTTACCTAAGATCTTGTTTATTGTTTGGGTCAGAGTTAAGATAAGAAAACAGAATTCCTGGCTCCATGCTAGTGACTTTTCACAGGCCATTCCAGAAGACTTTGAATATCTTGAGTAGGGATATGGATCACATTGGGTTGGGAAGACCTCTCAGTGCTGTGAGTAGTTCTGTCCAGTGGTTAAACTGACGATAAATGGCAGTTTGCTAGAGAAGGAACACAGAATTGTAGGGGTGCGACAAAGAGCCAGAGATACATAAAGCCTGATGGCAAAGAGGATAATGAAAGAGAAATATCTAAATTCAGGCAGGAGCATAGTATTACAGAAATCTTTAAAATGTCAGTGAGCCTACTATGACAAAAGTCTCGACTTCTTTACTTACTTCTTTTGCGATTATGTAAATCACATTTAATTTATTTTTCACCTATATTATCTAAGTATTCTCAATAAAAATGTATCAGCCATTCTCTCCCCTTTTTCAATCATAGGAAACTTTTAACAGATTGATTCTTATGTGGAAGTCCTTATGGAAAGCTTTTGTGAAAAGGATGTAGAGAATTTGCAACTCAACTTTCTTAGTCATTCTCTTAACCATTTATTTCTGAGTCAGAGAGGTACCTCTTCATAACCCTTAGGGCTCCACAAAAACACTTTAAAAACTGTAGAAACAGAGCAGAACCCTAAAGATATGTCTGTCCTCTCCCTGTCCCCTTTTAAGTTTCATCTTGGTGTAGTTCTATGTAAAATGGGAGAGAAGGACTATCTCTTACCCATCAATAAATCAGCTCATGTTATAATCTTCTCTGCCCTTTCCTGGCTCCTGTATGCTATTTTCTGCCAATCCTTGGATATCACCTGCTTTTCTAGGACCAGGGAATCTCAAGACTTACCTTTCTCCTATCCAGGGAGAAATTCTCAACCCATGGATAGATCTAGGTCTCAGTAGTACAACATTTCCAAAATACCATTAACTCAGAACAATTATGTGTATCTGAATTTGAAGACTATACATAAATACATTACAGGGGAAAAATTAAGACAAATGTTAAATATGTCTGTTTCCAGACCAGGGAGGAGAAATATTATATACATCCTTTACAAGAGTCCCTCAGTGAGCACATTCTCATTCCTAGACTTGCTGCCCTGATTGAGTCAACATCCACATTCCTCAGAATGAGCCACTTATTTATTCCTTTAGCTTTGAGTAGCAACCCTCGAGAAAAGTCATATTCTATTAACAAGAATTTATCACCCTACCATTAGTTCCCCTTCTCCATCCTCTGACCAGGGAAATCCATGAGAAATAATCCATGGTCCATTTTCAGAAAAGTTAGAATTATTCTGGCTAGAACGGCATCTTGCTACAGTAGGATGTCAGCAGAAGAGCGAGGAGTGGCCTTAGTTTTTTCAAGTCCTGGCCACATTAAAATCTCTATCTTTATTTTAGGCTTTTGTCTCTTGTTGTAACACTGGGAAACTAAAGACACTCACAGAAATATAAACACAAATAAACAAAAATGGCTTTCTCAGGGATAGAATCTACATCCATATTCAATAGAAGAAATATTTTCCAGATGGCACCAAAATATGTCAATACTTTTCCTAGCCTACATCCAGTGCATATAGCATTTAACATAATAATGCAAGGAATTTCAATTCCCCAATTCTGAAATATTTCAAATATGCATAAAATCATAATCAACAATATTAACAATGTTATTATTTCTTATAGCGGTTTAGATATTTAATAAGACAAAATTTTACAAATACACCTAAAGCCCAAGTAGCAGTTTGGGGCAGTGTAAATATTCCTTATGCATGTCTTAATATCTTACTGCATTTGGGTTCAAGACTTTTCCTCTTTTTCTAATATTCATGCTCAAGTCCAAGCACTGGGCCCTATTGGGGCCTGTAATTGAACTTTTCTAAACAATAAACACTTGATATTCTCAGGGTTAGCTGCCCAATGAACCTTATGGATAACGAGAGAAAGCCTAAAATGATTGGGCCTGAACTCAGTTCAGGCACCATACCTCTCTTTTCATATTTAATTATTACATCCATCATATAAATAGGGAAATTGAGGCTATAAGAGTTTAAATGACTTAAACTAGGCCCAGCTCATGTGATAGTAAAAATTCCATATTTGAAGTTCCTCTGACCCTACTGCCAAGCTGGAAGGGAAAGTTTGGGGTCTCTACTCTTTGAACCATGTCAGTGATTTAAGCCATGAATTTGTTACTGTTATATGTGTGTTCAATTAAAACTGTTAAATGAAGAATAATTCTACAATGGAAGATGAAAATCATTGTAACAAGTACCTCACCACTCATTACACTTTAAATACAGTTTATAATAGAGAATATACTATAAATTTCTAAACACATGCTCAATTTAGGGAGACAACCCCAGAAAGAATTTGGTAACACTAATGAAATCTTTGGGACTCTTAATAAACATAGATTCTTAAAATTTCTACCACGGAAAAAAGAAAAGTCTTACAAGTAAAGAGCTGCAAATGATGAACTGAATGAAATGTTTATAATCATTTCTGATGTTTGATATGTTTTTAAAAAGTTTTAAGATATAACATTTGTGAATTCCTATTATTTTGGGTCTTCAATGATTTTGAACTCTATGGTTGGAGATTGGTTTATTATTACATACTTATATTTGTTTCAGGAAGGCAGTTTATAATTTGTTTTTGTTGGTATTAGCTTTAATGAAGCTTCATAACAATTGAATTTTCATGTTCTAATGTTTTTCATGATCTTAACCACAAGTATCTAATATCTGATACATAGAAGATATTGTAATATTGTCCCTAATACTTAATGAAGAACAGCTTTACTTATTTTCTCTATATTTCCTCAGGCGGTTGGAACTTTTAATAGCTGTGTAGACTAATAAAACATGACATCCACTTTCTAATATAGGAACAAGGAAGTAAGGCTACTAAGCATTATTATAATATAACTGGGTCACAGACACCTAACATATTATCTGATGCAACAATTAATGAATTACCTAGAAATATAACTAGGTTGAGGTTTTTTGCTTAACCCATTTTTTCATAAGAAAAAGTGCAAAGCTTTGCAAAAACAAACAAAAAACCGCCACCAACAAAAAACAACTCCTCCCAAAACTAAAAAATTTCGAATGGCTTCATTAATAGGATCCAGGCAGAATATAAATCAACTACTGTATAGTGGAAGAAAAGGGTGGCTAAGGAAAGTAATATTTATACAGTAATTATTTACTTATTTTCTTATTGACATATGCTATGCCTTTTATATAGGTACTTTAATCCCCACAGAAAACCCTATGAATTGATTATTATCCTCATTTTAATGATGAAAAAACTGAGGTTCACAGTGTTTAAGTAACTTTGGCAGTTAGTAAATTATATGAATGTGATGGAGATGCCACTTTGAATCCAGGCCAAAACTTCTTCCCATTAACCTGCAGTGCTTATGAATGAGCAAGGATGCTTAGAAAGATAAATGGGTTACAAGTTGGGTTCCCAGGGAAGGAGATTCTGAGATGGAATTTGGCATACAAAATGTTTATTAGTGTCCTTAATATCTACACCTGTGGGAGTATAAGGACAAAACAGGCAAATCATGCTGTAACAAAGGACAACCTTGGCCCATCCCACAGGGAGCACTGGAACGGAAATAGCTGGTCACTGTTACTCTAAGTTGAGCTGAGAAGGTCATGCCTTTATATTCCTACATCAATCAGTCACTGAACGAGAGCCACTGCAGAAAAAGGCATGACCTTGGGTGAGGTGGTTCTCTGTAGTTGAGGGCTGTCCTTAAAGAAGATGACAGTTAAAGGCATCCCAGAGACTGAGGCAATAAGTCCTTTATTGAAAGGGTATCTAAATGGCACACCACAGATTTCACCACAAAATGTTATATAAGTTATTCTTTTCTAAATAACAGATGGGCTAAGGCCTTCCTGACAACATTGGTTAGTTTAAGGAAGTATGTAGTGTTTCAATTTCCTAGCTGCTAAAACAAATACCATGCAATAGGTTGGCTTAGCAACAGGATTTTATTGGCTCACAGTTTCAGAGGCTAGAAGGTTCCTGGGGTTGGTATCTTCTGGCTTGTCGGCAGTCTTTGGGGTTCTTGGCTTTTCTGTCACATGCAATGAAAATGGAAACATTTTTTTCTTTGTCCTCCAAATTCTGTTTATTTCCAGCTTCTGGCTGCTCTCATGGCTTCTCTCTGTCTGACTTTCACTCTCTTTATAAAGGACTCCAGTAATTGGGATTACAGACCAACCTGATTCAGTTCACCTTTACTGAAGTAACATCTTAAAGAGATCTTATTACAATGGGTCAAAACCAACCAGAATGTGGACCAAGAACAAGAATATATCCAAATTGGGGCACACAATTCAATCAACCACAAGTGGGAAATGCAATTTTGTGATTCTGTGAAATATTCCAACTAAAAAGCCAATTTATCTATCAAGCTGAACTTGCAAAACAGCTTATAAACAGCAAGCCTAAGAAACAAGGAAAGATACTTGCTAATACTTTAAGACAGTGTTGGTAAATGTATCATCTAAGGTAAACTGGAAAACTATTTCTTTAGGAAATTTGACAGTGGGTGTATTAGTCAGCCAAAGGCGTGCTGACGCAAGGGTATTTATTTAGGGTAAAGCCTACAGTTACAAGGCACTAAAGAGACCAACACAAGGTACCATAAGAGGTACTTTCTCACCCAAGTCAGTTGTAATGTGTTGAAGCAAGATGGCAGGTGATATCTATGAGGGTTCAGCCTTCCTCTCTCTCAGCTACAGGCTGGCAAAGGGCTTGTTTCTTTCTGGGCTCAGCTGCAAACTATCCAGAGAATGGCTCATCTCTCTTCCGGGGCCACATGATCAAAGTTCTCTCCTCTGCCTTGTCTATGGAGTGCTCTCTCTCTCTTCCTGTGTATCTTCTTCTGTGTCTTCTTGAGTGAGTGTCCATTTATATCAGACTTAACCTGAATTACACCCTACTGACATGATGGAATCAAAGCCCTAAATTTAACATAATTTAATCAAAGACATCTCAGCTGAAGCTAATACAATCAAAAGGTGTTGAGCCCAGAAGAACAGACTAGTTTGCAAAAAAAAATCCTTATCTTTTTTGGGGTTCATGAATAATCTCAAACTGCCTGTGGGGAAGGGAACAATTGACAGGACTGAGCAGAGTGCATATTATTCTGGACTTCAATTGAGATTTTTGATCCTTGAATGTAAGATTGTTTTGAAAAAAAGCAAGGATGATTCAACTATCAGGCAAAACATATTCTGGATTGATGAGTTTTTTTTAAATTCAGACTTTTCTGAATCAAATCAAGTTCATAAAAATCTTATTGGCAATATAAACATGTTTGTTTAAATTCCTGCTTGTTAGATGACTATTTTCTGTATGTGCATTTGTTATTTTGAAAGCTACTTCAGGTAAATTGTATTACTGCTACCCTGAAGTTTTTGTTTCTTCACATTTCTGTACCCTTTCCTTCTGTCTTATTTTCACTGACCTTAGATGTCCTTCGATCTGAGAAAGGAGAGACATGAAAATGAAAGAAATAGCAAAGGTTGATAATAATATCCAAAGAAATATTTCCTGGACAAAAACATGTGACAATTTGGAAAGAACACTGAGAAACAGGACAAGAATCATTTTGTCTTGTATTTACTAACTGTTTGTGAAAATCATCTTAACTGGGTCATGGATGATGGGCACCCCAGGACAGGCTCGATGTCTGGAGACTACCAGAGGTCTACTAGAGACACAGTGACCCTTAATTAGTACTAACAGAAACAGATGAAAGGACAAATGAATCCAATTTCTAGCATCATCAATATGTGTTAAGTGGACTCTATGGCAATAATGCAAAATTATTAGTGTTAATATAGACTATTATATTAGTTATTGTAGTTTTAGTTAATATAGACTATGTAGACTATAAATAGTTAATTGAGACTTTTGGGATATTGTTTGTGGCATTTTCAGTATGACTTGCAAGTTGAGGGATATGACCTGTGATAATTCCCAAGGATATTTCATAAATGATAGCTATATTTTCTCTATTGAGCTGTTATTTCTTGGGGGTACTGTGAAAGGTTGAATTACATACTCCAGAAAAATTCATGTTCTTAATTTTAATCCATTCCTATGGATGTGAACCTATTGTAAATAGCATCTTTTGAACATGTTATTTTTAGTTACAGTGTGGCCCAGCTGAAGGGCTTTAATTGTATTACTGGAGAATTTGAGAAAAGAAAGCCATATGGAGGAATGGAATCCAGAAGTCAGCTGTAACCCAGAAGAGAAAGGAGAGGACATTGACACATAATGGAAAGATTAAAAGAACTCCAAGGATTGCTGAAATACTACTGACCCTGGGAGGAAGCAAGCCTTCCAGCCTCTGAAACTATAGATAATAAATTCCTGCTGTTAAGCCAACCCATTGTGTGGTATTTGTCATAACATCTGGTTATATTTTATTTGGGCAGTTCCCAGTCCTGTGGGCTCAGGTATCTAAGGACAGATTTTTGGGTCTGGAAGTTCCTGGAGAGTGGGTCCTGGGCTTCACTCTTTCCCTAGTGGGCCCACTTACTGCTTCCGTCTTCTTCCTCCTTTTCTTCCATTGTTGTAAATACTTCAATGAAATAGAAAAGAAAAAAGAAAAATATATAAAATATACAATCTCATTCATTGAAGCTACTCGGAGCCAGCCCAGGCAGCTCTGGATTTCTTGGTGCAGAGTGGTGTCATGGTGCCCAGTAGCCAGGACTTCTGCAGGGTAGAGCAGGACTGCCAGAACAGCTTTTCACACTCCACAGACATCACACAAAATCCAGAAGGAATCGCAAAACAAAGAATACAACTACTACCCAGCACCTCATTTTTGTCATTTCCCTACTCTGCCTGCCCCTGGCATCAGTCTGCCCTCTTGTCTCTGGTGGGAGGTATAGAATGTAGCTTACCACTGACCCAGGACCAGAGCCTGTCTCTCGTTCCTTCCCCACTAGCTCAGGAGAGACACAATCTCACCAAAGAAGCTTTTGCCAAGATTGGAAAAAAATTACTGTAGGAAAAACTCATGCTGCCATTGCTGGCTGTGCAAGAAACAATTAAGTCTAAGTGGCCTGAAGCAGAGCATTACCAATAGGGCACCTGAGAGGGGCATAGTGTATTTTATAGGGAATGAAAAAGACATTCAGATTCTTATAAATGGGGGAATTCATAACATCAGGAGTACAACACATGCCAGGATAAGACACAAGAGAGTACCCTGCACTTTTTTTTTTGCCTCGCACTGATTTTCCTGATAGGATTGCTGAACTCTAAATGAAAGTTGCCAAGGCAGAGCCAATTTGCAAAGACTGGGAAAGGTTTATTTGCTTTATTTAGTTTTGTTTTCCTTGCTTTGTTTGTTTTGCTTAGCTTGCTGTCATATCACTAGCTAGATACCAAATTAAAGAACAGCCAGTCTAGGGGCTAAATACCAGAGTTAGTGCATTAAAATATTAAAAAGTAGAGTATGCAACAAAAGATTACAGCACCAGAAACATGAATGATAGCCCATTTAAAGGAACAAGACAAAAATTGTGAAGCTATCAGTGAAGAAGACCAGATTTTGGCAAAGCAGGAAAAGCCATTAAAAAAATAAACTTCATATGCTCAAGGAGAAAAAAGAAAACACAGAAAAAGACCTAAAGGATATCAGGAAAATGATGAATGAACAAGGTGAGAATACTAATAAAGATATGGAAACTTTAAAAAGGAACCAAACAGAAATATTCAGTTGAAGACAAATTAATTGGTATGAAAAAGCCCTAGACAGTTTCAACAGTGGAAGAAAGATTCAGTGAACTTGAAGACAAGATAAATGAAATGATTCAGGCTGAGGAGCAGAAAGAAAATGAATGAAAAAAAAATGAACAGAGAAGAAGAGACCCATGAGACACCATTATGTCTACCAATATATACATCTCGAGATTGCTCAAAGGAAAAGAAAGAGTGAAGGGGGCAGAAGAAATATTTGAAGAAATCGTAACACAAAACTTGACAAATTTAAGGACATGAATACATATATTCAACAATCCCAATAAACCCTCAACAGAATAAACTTAAATACACATAGTAGTCAAACTGTTAAATGCTTTGGACAAGTTGAAGCTCTAAAAGCTGCAAGAGCAAAACTACATGCTATGTACGAGGGAGTCCCAATAAGATAAAGTGAAGATTTCTAATCAGAAACCTGTAAGCAAGAAGGCAGTGAGACAAACTATTTAAAGTGCTGAAAGAAAACAATTGCCAACCAAGAATTTTATATCAGATGAGAATATCTTTCAAAAATGAGGGAAAGATTAAGGCATGCCCAGATAAACAAAAGCTGAGGGAATTTATCACCACTAGACCTACCCTATAAGCAATGCTAAACAGAGTCATTCACATTGAAAGGAAAGGACACTAGATTGAGAATCAAACTGAGATAAAGAAATAAAGACATCCAATAAAAGTAATAAGGATAATTATAAATGCAAGTACTATTGCATTGTATATAGCTTCACTTTTAATTTCTTGCAGGTTCTACCGTGCATATGCATAAAAAGTAATGAAAAATTATGGTTTTGGACATACAATATATAAAGGTATAATTTGTAACAAGTACAACAAAAAGGTGGGAGCTAGAGAGGTATATATATGTTATTGAAGTAAGTTCAAACATGATTGTTATATGTTTAGGATTTTCAATTAAATCCCACGATAACCTGAAAGAAAATATATGAAAAATATATCCAGAAGGAATGAGAAAGGAATTAAAATGGCACTACAAAAATAAAATAAATGTCAAAGAAGGCATTAATGAAATACTTGAAGGACAATAAAGGTATAAAACTTAGAAAGATCAAATAGCAAAATGGCAGAAGAAAGTGTCTCATTATCAGTACTTTAAATGTAAATGGGTTAAACACAATAGTCAAAAGACAGAGATTGACAGAATGATTTAAAAAGCATTATCCACAGGAAGCGGATGTGGCTCCAATGATTGCGCTCCTGTCTACCATAGAGGAGGTCCAGGGTTTGATTCCTGGGGCCTCCTGGTGAAAAGCAAGCTGGCCCGTGTGACAAGCTGGTCTGAGCAGAGAGCTGGCCCATGCAGAGTGCTGGCCCATGCAGGAGTGCTGGCCCACACAGAGTGCGGGCCCACACAGGACCAGATGATGCAACAAAAAGAGACACAGAAGAGAGACAATGAAAGACACAGCAAATCAAGGATCTGAGGTGGTGCAAGAGATTGAGCAGCCTCTACTCCAGAAGGTCCCAGTGCTGCCTAAAGAGAAGACAAGCAGACACAAAAGAACACACAGAGTGCAAACAGCGAGTGCAAAACAACAGGAGGTGGGTGGGTGGGGGAGAGAAATAAATAAATCTTTAAAAAAACAAAAAGCATTATGCTGGGAGTGGATGTGGCTCAAGCGGTAGGGCACCCAACTCCCACATGGAAGGTCCTGGGTTAAGTTCCCAGTGCCTCCTAAAGAAGACAAACAAACAATGAGCAGACATTGAGCAAAAACAACGAGCAGACAACAAGCAAAAACAACGAGTATCCCAAGCAACAGAGAGAGTCTGCAACTGCAAGCAAGATAGTCCCGTTCATCAGCCTCATGGGATCTAAGCCCTCTCTTAATTAGAAGCAGAGTAGGCATCACCATCCCAAAATCCTCAAGATTGGGGAATAAACAATGGACTAAAGTAGACTTACTATTCTACTATAGACTTATTCTAGCAATGGAAGAACTTTTATCATTAATGTTGAAGTAGTGGCCACTGGAGGTTCTGAGGGGAAGGAGAGAGAAAAACAGGTGTAAAATGGGAGCATTTTTGGGACGTTGGAATTGTCCTGCATGATGTTGCAATGATGGATACAAGCCATTAGTTATTTTTTCATAACTTACAAAAATTGTGCAGGACAGAGTATAAACTCTAATGTAAACTATAATCCATGGTTAGTGGCAATGCTTCAATATGTGTTCATCAACTGTAACAAACATACCACATTAATGAAGGATGTTTTTAATGTACGAAAGTGTGGGAGGGGGAGGCAGGGGTACATATGGGAATCCCCTATATTTTTTATGTAACATTTATGTAATCTAAAGTTTCTTTAAAATAAAAAAATACTAAAAAATATTTAAAAATAAATTTAAAAAACTCAAAAAGCAATGAGCAGATGAGAAAAAAAACAAGCAAGTCAACAAGCAAAACAACAAGTAGACAATGAGCAAAAAACCCTCAAAACGAGCAGGGAGTGGATGTGGCTCAAGTCGTTGGGTGCCCACCTCCTACATGGAAGGTCTCGGGTTCGGTTCCCAGTTCCTTCTAAAGAGAAAACCAAAAAACCAAAAAAATGAGCAGACAATAAGCAATAGTACAATAAGCAATAGACAAGGGAGCCATCTCAGGGAGGGAGGAATAATAAAAAAATAATAAAAAAAGCATTATCCAACTATATGCTGTTTAAGAGTCTTCCCTTAAATTCAAAGACAATAGGCTGAAAGTTAAAGGAAGTAAATAAATACATATATACACATACACACATTGTATATCTAATAGTAACCAAATGAAAGCTGAGATAACCAAACTTATGCCAGATAAAATAAACTTTAAGTCAAAAATTGTTACGAGGGACAAAAAATGTCATTATATACTAATAACTGGTAAATTTAGCAAGAAGACATAATCATTATCAATATAGATGCACCTAATAATAGAGAACCAAAGTTTATGAAGCAAATATTAACAAATTGGAAAGGAGAAGTAGACAGTGTTATATTAATAGTAGGAGACTTCAATAAAAAAGTTCCAATAATAGATAAAACATATAGACATGAGATCAACAAGGAAACAGTATACTTGAGCAATATTATAAACCAATTAGACTTATTAGATATATAAAGAACACTTCACTCAACAGAAGCAGAACACACATTCTTCTCTAGTGTACGTAGGTTATTTTCCAGGATAGAGCATATGTTAGTTTACAAAATAAAACTCAAGAAATTTAAGACATTGAAATCATACAATATATGTACTCCAACCACACTGAAATGAAGCTAGAAATCTATCAGAGGGAGAACTAGAAAATCCACAAATGTGTGGAAATTAAACAACACCTTCTTAAATAACCAATGGGCCAAAGAAGAAACCACAAGTGAAAGTAGGAAATATCTTGAGGTGAATGAAACTAAAAACACAAATATCAAAACTTATGGGATGCAGTCAAAGCAGTGCTGCGTTAAAAATACTTACATTAAAAAAGAAGAAACATCTCAAATCAGGGACTTAGCCTCATAACTGGAAGATCTAGAAAAAGAATAGCAAACTAAACCCAAAGTGAGCAGAAGGAAGTAAATAACAAAGATTATAGTGGAAGAAAGTGAAGGAGAGAATTATAAAACAATGCAGAGAATTAACAAAACCACAAGTAGTTTCTTGAAAAAAAAAAAAAAAAATTAAAATCAAGAAAACATTACCTGGACTGACTCAGAAAAAGCCAACTAGCTAAAAACAGAATGAAAGTGGGAACTTTATTGCTGACCACAGAGAAATAAAAAGTCTTATAAAAGGATACTGTGAACAACTGTATGCCAACAGATTAGGTAACCTAGATGAAATCGACTAATGCCTGGAAACACAAAACAACCTAAACTTACCTAGGATGAAATAAAAGATCTCAACAGAACAATAACAAGTAAAGAGACTGACAGTAAAAAACAAACAAACAAACAAATCACTTCCTAACAAAGAAAAGCCCAAGACCAGATGGCTTCACTGGAGAATTTACCAACTATTTCAAGAGGATTTAACATCAGTTCTGCTCAAAGTCTTCTAAAAACTGATGTGGAGGAAGCACCCCCTAATTCATTCTATGAGGCCAACAGCACACCCTATACAAAAACCATATAAAGATACCACAAGAAAAGAAAATTACAGACCAATTTCCCTCATAAATATATATACAAAAATCCTCAACAAAATATTAGCAAATCAAATTCAACAGTACATTTAAAGAATTATACACCTTGTTTAAGTGGTATTTATCCCTGGATGCAAGGGTAGATCAACATAAATAATCAATTAATTTAATCAATTAATCATTAAAATATAAAGGAAAACCAACCTGTTAATCTCAACTTACAAAAGTCATTTAACAAAACCCAGTACCCCTTCTTGATAAAAATACATAGAAAACTAGGAAATAAGAAATTCCCTCAATGTGATAAAGCATATATGAAAAATCTATAACTAATACACTCAATGGTGAAATACTGAATGTTTCCCCCCTAAGATCAGGTTCAAGACAATGTTACCCACTGTCACTACCATTATTCAACATTGTACTGGAAGTTCTGGCTAGAGCAATTGGTAAGAGAAATAAATAAAAGGCATCCAAACTGGAAAGGAAAAGTAAAACTCTATTTGCAGATAACAGGATCCTACATATAGAAAACCATGAAAAATCATAACAAAGGCACTAGAGCTAAAAAATGAACTCAACAAAGTAGCAGGGTTCAAGATCAACAGGAAAAAAAATCAGTGGTGTCTCTATACACTTGAATGAACAATCTAATGAGGAAATCAAGAAAAAAAATCCATTTCCAATAGCAATGGAAAGAATCAAATATCTAGAAATAAATTTAACCAAAGACATCAAGGACTTATCCATGAAGACTACAAAATATTGCTATAAGATATCAAAGAAGATCTGAATAAATGAAAGTGTTCTGAGCTTATGAATTGGAAGATAAATATCATTGTGATGTCAATTCTACCCAACACAAGTTATGGAATCAACATAATCATGATCAAAATTCCAATAGCCTTCTCTGAAGAATAGAAAAGAAAATCACCAAATTTATGTGGAAGGGTAAGGGCCCCCAAAGACCCAAAACCACCTTGAAAAAGAAAGACAAAATTGGTGGACTCACACTTCCTGATTTTTAAACTTGTTACAAAGCTACAATCAAAATTGCATGGTACTGCCATAAGAATAGGCATATAGACCAATGAAATCAAATTGTGTGTTTAGAATTATACCCTCACATTTATGGCCAATTAATTTTTAACAAGAGTTCCTAGTTCACTCAAAGGGGAAAGAATGGTTTCTTCAAAAAATGGTCCTAGGAAAACTGGATGTCTATATGCAAACGAATGAAGGCGGACCTATCTCACACCATATACAAAAATTAATTCAAAATGGATCATAGACCTAAATATAAGAACCAAAATTATGAAACTAGAAGAAAACATAGGAGAGTATCTTCAGAACCTTGTGTTAGGCAATGGTTTCTTAGACTTAACACCCAAATGCACAAGCAAGCAAAAACAAAATACATAAATAGGATATCATCAAAATAAAAAACTTCTGTGTGCCATCATGAAAGTAAAAAGGCAACCTATAGAATGGGAAAATTTATTTGAAAACCATATATCTGATAAAGGCTTAATATCCAGAATATATAGAGAAATCCTATAACTCAACCACAAAAAGACAAACAACTTAATTAAAAATGGACAAAAGGGTTGAACAGACATTTCTCCAAAGAAGATATACAAATGGCCAATAAGCACATGAAAAAATGCTCAACATCACCAGCCATTAAGAAAATGCAAATCAAAACCACAATGAGATACCATTTCACATGCACTAGAATGGTTGCTATTAAAAAAAAGGAAAATAAGTGTTAGAGAGGTTGAAGAGAAATAAGAACACTCATTCATTGTTGGTGGGAAGATAAAATGGTGTAGCCACTGTGGAAAACAGTTTGGCAATTCCTCAGATAGTTAAGTTTATAATTACCATATGACCCTACAATCCCACCTCTAGGTATAAACTCAAAAGAATGCAAAGCAGGGACTCAAACAGATATCTGCACACAGATGTTCATAGAAGCATATTCATAATTGCCAAAAGCAACCCAAGTGTCCATCAACAGGTGAATGCATAAGCAAAATGTGCTATATACACAGAATGGAATATTATTCAGCTATGAAAAAGAAATGAAGTTGTGATGCATGTGACAATATGGATAAAACTTGAGGTCATCATCTTGAGTGAAGTAAGCCAGACACAAAACAACAATTAGTGTATGATCTCACTGATAAGAAATAATTAGACACAGAATACAGGTTACCAGGGCCTGGGGTGGGGGTAGTGAATGGGGAGTTAAAACTTAATTGGTACAAAACTTCTGTTTGAGGTGATGGAAAAGTTTTGGTAAGGAATGGTGGTGATCGTAGCACAACATTGTAAGTGTAATTAACACCACTGAAATATATATTTGAATATGGTTAAAAGGAGAATTTTAGGTTGTCAAAAGGGAATTTAGAGAAAGAACTTTTTAAAAACAATAGGAGTATACTATATAAATATTTATCAACAATACAAATTATTAAGATTAATAAGCAAAAATCAATAGCGTTTCTATACACTAATGATGTTCAATTAAGGAAGAAAGCAGAAAAAAAAATTCCATTTATAACAGTGATTAAAAGAATCAAACTTTTAGGAATAAACTTTACAAAGGACATAAAGGACCTGTATTCAGAAAACTATAAAACATTGCTAAAAGAAACTGAAGAAGAATTAAATAAATGGAAGAACATTCTGACAATCTGTGTTCGTAAATTGAAAGACTAAATATTGTTAAGATGTCGATTCTACCCAAACTGATTTACAGATTCAACACAATCCCAATAAAAATCCCAACAAGATTTTTTGTAGAAATGAAAAAACTGATTACCAAATTTATTTGGAAGGGTAAGGGACCCTGAACAGCCAAAAAGATCTTAAAGAAGAACATAGTTGGATAATTCTCTACCAAGTGTACAAAGTAACTGTACAAAAATAATATGTGAAACCTATAGAAAACATATAACTTTTTGTATTAAAGGAGTTGGCATTTTAAATTTTGCTATCATAGACATGCATGATATTTATTTAAATTTAGTCTCTTACTACAAAAGTAAGACTTTAATTCACATCTAGGAAATTCTTCAAAGATTCAGTAATATTTTGAATTTTCAAAAGGCAAAGTTTAGTATTCCAAACTATAGTTTCATTTTTCATCAAACCAGCTAAATAGAGAACATATTGCTATCACTAATTTATCCAGTTCAGTGTTTAGACTCTATAATTTAATTATCTTCAATAAATTTAGAAGTGCCTATAATATATTTATAGTGACTAAAACATTTAAAATGATGCATGCTTAGTTTATGAATATTCTACAATAAGTAATAAACTTTTATTTTTAGCATTCCTCATCTGGAATCCTAAATTTTAGTTATTTTAGTATATTCTTTTAAAATACACACCTGGAATCAGTAAATATGGGGACATTTTAATCTCCCCTTTAAAGATTCTTTTCATTCTTTGATGCAACAAAGAAGTCTTAAAAATATAAAGTCATCCTTCAGCATATAAGCTTCCAGAAGGTAACTGAATTTGTAAAAAAATTGCAGTAGAATTTTATTGTCTAGACATATTACAAATTTATCCATCTAAAATGCACTTACTGCTATTTAAGTAAATCAATTGTGAAACTGAATTTTGAAAGTGCCCTTAACTTCAGAGAAAGAAACACACTCAATGAGCTGTAAGATGACCATTAAAGAGGGCATTTTTCCAAATACTATTTCTGACATTGTGCTTATATTCCTTAACATCTTTTCAAGGTAACGTATTACATATTTGCTTAAAGTCACTTTTTTTTTTTTAATGGAGTTTTCAAATAATCAGCTGATACAGTGCATTAATATGAAAGCACCCCCTTTAATTGTTCACATCCTTTTTATGCTAACAGTATTTTTGACTTCTGTATTTATATATGTCTTTAATGAGTTATTATAGCCATGTCACCTTGTTCCTGAGGTTAGTTATTTAGCGTGCACTTAATGAAAAGTATCATTGTTGCTGCAATATTGATGGCAAAATTAAAGTTGACTTAGAAATTTTTGTTAAAGCACTTTTTACATGTAAATTTCTAACACTGCATTTTGAGAAAACTTGGAGTGAAATTTCCATTCTAATAATTTGATATTTCTTCAAACACAAATCAAGGTATAATATTTTCCACCTTGTAACTAATTTCCAAGTATCTTCTTATATACTATTATCTTCTTAAACAAATGCTGTATCGGTTAAATTTTATTGCTTTAAATATTAAACATTGTGGTTTCCTTCATAGGCTAAAATAACATTTGATTATTGCCTAGCTGAGAATTACACAGAATACCCCAATTTCCTAAGTTAAATTATGCCAAGCTAGATTGTTGTATGATCATGTTTCTGTTAAGTTAGAAATCAGAAGGATGGGGGAGTATAGCTCAATTCACAAGTGTCACCAGGCCCTGCAGATTCAGTAAAACATTTAAAATGTTGCTGCAATGTCAAATCTCCTCTCTGAGTTGTGTGTATAGTTACAAGGCTTCCAGTTGTAAAGAAAGAGATGAACTCATGGAAGAGCTGTTTATTTCATTAAATTGAATTTCTTCCCTGCATTTTCTTTACCTCTGCTATCTCTAATTTCTGCCCTATCCCCTGTCCTACATACCATTTTGCTCACTCATAACTCAAGATCTGAGTCAAATGTCTTGGAAGTATTCCCTGACCCTACTTCTATTGTCTGGTCAAGTTCTCTCTTATTTTTCCCTAACAATCCATAATTAGTCTTATTAGAATATTTTCATCCTGCGTTAAAATTTGTCTTCATTCCTGTGTGACTCTAAGCAACTTGAAGGCAGAAGCTATATCTTTTCCATGAACACCTTGTAAACTTGGAACATTTTTAAGAGCTCTATAAATATCTTTTCAGTGACTGAGTGATGCTGGTGTATATCAAGACTGTCTATCCATCTGGAAATATTTAGCAGTTTCAGGTATATCTGACTTAGATCTGGGAGGGACTGATATACAAGGAATATTTCAATTGATTAAAAAAGGTATATTTTAGAATCTTTGGCATAATATTGCACATTTAAATTAATGATCTGGGAACAATCAGATGAGTAGGTTTAGGCCCGGACATTGGTGGGTCAACCTTATGAAACATTTTTATTCTTATGTTTTGGCCCGAACCCAATCAGTTTTTTGAAGGACGATCATAACTACAGTTTCATCACTTACAAATTTATTCTGGTTAGTCAAACTTAATGATATATATTAAGAGCAAGCCAATTAATTTTATCTGTTGATTTTTTTTTACATTCTGGTTGGCAAATCAATATACAAATAGATTTACAAAATGAATTATTAGGCAATGTTCATAAAGAAAGTAGATATAGTTAAATAATATCTATACACGTTTTATTGTCCACTAACTCATTATTTAAAATCATGACTTGTGGAATAAAATATTACTTTAAATCTTCTTGCCAGATATGGCCATCATTTCATTCAATAATATTTAATATTTTGAAGAGCAGTGCCTTCTTGTTAAATAAAAGTTACTATAGAAAGCACTTTGCCAGTTCCCCTAAGTTGAATTCAATCAAGTTTGATTTAAAATAAATTATTTACCAAATACTTATTGAGAATTTATTGGTTTGATATTGTTATAGTTACTGAGCAGCTCACAGTTCAGGCTTTCAGTACACAAGCAGTTCTAAATTCTATCCGTAACGCTATAAGATTTGTTTGCAATATCGTTACAATATTTTTAATTTATATAGTTAAACTAAATATATTTATTTACAGATGTCTCCCTTCAGTATTTGTAGTGAGACAGCATCTAATGGCTCCAAGCTTTAGAGTATATGAAATGATCTCAGAGGGCTTTGTAGATAGGTGATAGGACTGACCTTACAAGCTTCCCCAGGAATGGTCTTAATAAGTTCACTCACTCTGCAAATCTCCCAGGTATGTATGTTTCTTTTTCTTATTCACACTTTTGTTTTTAAAATCCTAGGTTTTAGCCCTAAACACTAGATCTTGCTAAAGTTTGCTGCATGTAACATAATGAAGTATTGGACAGGTCTGAGCTACATTAAAGGTAAAATTTTTAAAATGATTAAATGAGCATACCCTTGGAAGAGCATTATAGGAACATATGTCCTCCAGTGGATATAAAGAAATAGAGACATATAAATTTATATTTCCTAAATTGAGTGTGCTAATTAGTTGAAAAGATTTGTTTAAGCTTCTTGAAATTTTTAATGGTACAATAAAAAATGAGATATGGCTATATAAGGGGAAGAGATGAAATTGTCACGATTTTTCTATTTCAAAATTTATATCCCAGTAAACCAAGTAAATCAACTGCAAAACCATTAAAATTATTGGAAAAACACCATGAAGTACTTAAACACAAACTAATTAAAAGGTTTCCATAGTTCTCTTACAGAAAAACTAATTTTCTCATAATGAAAACTAAACATGATAGAATTTACACTGGGGAAAAATTTTCCCCAATATAAGCTCAGTTATAACATGCATGGAGAAAAGTGGGGACCAATATTAAGATACCCCTAAAAAATTATTGAGATACATAAAATGAATGAACAACTTTTGTGGATTGAAAGACTGAATAATTTAAAGATATTTTAATTATATTTTATGTATAATGCAATTACATTTAAAACCCTAGTAGGATTAATACATTCATAGATGTTAACATTTTTATGATGCTGTTAAAATATTTTGAAGAATATACAATCGAGAAGAAACATAGCACTTTGAAAAACAGGAATAATTCCAACAATATAAACTAAACTATATAGGATCAACAAAGTTTGATATTGGCACAGTAGATATTTTAATAGAAGTGAATAAATAGGCTAGTTTATATAATAATTTAATATTTGATCAAAGTAGCATTGTAAATCAGTAACGGGGAGGAAGGAGAAAAAATGAGTCAATTGGCATTATCTGTCATGTGGACAGTGGTTTACTGTAGGGTAATGAGGAGAAAAGCAGCATCATTCCTCCAGCAGAAACAAGTAGTGAGAGATGGTAATATTTTGCTATAGTCCATTCTGAAATAAAGTTACCCAATATATGTAGTTATAGAAAAATAAACTTGAAACAATATTATGGTAGAAATGGAAATGAATTTGTTTAATAAAATTGGTAATCTGTAACTATACAGTTGTAGAATAGTACCAATAGGCACAAATGTATCTTATGTTATGCTTCTAATCATATGGATCAGTCAGTATGACAGATTGTCAAACAAAGTCATTTGCTCTGTATTTCCCTGTCATAGACAAATAGCAAAGTTGTTATTAGTACTAGCAAATTCATTAGTACTAGTAAAAGTGACACTTAGTATAATGTTACCAATATAATGTGTTGTTTCCCTATGACTTAATGCCCCCAAATTTCCTGTTCCTTTATAGCATTCTATTATCATTATGATCAAAATACTATTCCAATTGTCCAAACTAACTTTATGTTATTTGTTTAAATATTAAGCATATTAAAAAGAAAACAGTGAATTTTTAGCAACTTTCATTTATATTTTTCACTTGTCTTGTTTGCATTCAAAACCCTTTAAAATTAAATTATTGGTTGCTAAATTATGACTTGAGAAATTATGTATGAAAAATAATTATCAACTATAATGATTAAAATAAATGTCATTTGCTCAATCATTCGAATGCTATGCTTTAACTTTCATCCATTTTTTAAACTTGCTATATTGCTGGATTTAATGATCTGGATTCATTTTTCCTTTTTTATCTAATTCTGATACCAAGAAATAAATAGCAGGACTCTTACCTTTGGGAAAAATAATTTAGTGTCAGTATGTTTGAGAGTAATTACAGGGTCACCAAATCAACCCTCTTTGATTTCTGCTTAACAACATAAATCAACAACTAAAACAAAGTAATCCCCTTCTACAATTCAACAAATGAAAAACTAAAGCATTGATTTCATAAATCCCTTCTTAGTCTCTTGTCTTTGGTGCTCCCAGATGTGAGTAGCGTCCTCCACCTATGTGGGCACTGCTTCTCTTCCAGGTTTCCTGTGCTTTCAGGGCCCTCTGCCTTGGCCTGGCCAGTTGTGCTCCAGGGACTGCTCTGATGCTTGTGATGAAGGATTAGGCTGATTTCTCTGGCCTTCCTTGTTTTGCTTTGCTTAATCACGATACAGCCTTTTTAAGACAAGCACTGAATTGCGGTCTTTTAATTTGCCCCACACGACCTTATTTTTTCCCACAATGTTCGTGTTTTTGAATCCAATATAGCTTTTCTTGTTTGGCTTCTCTGTGAATCCCTGGCTTTCTGTGATTCTGGTGTGATAGATCTTAGCTGCATTGGCCTTTATAAAAGTCATAAAGGAGACTTGGAAACAGTGCAGTCGGCACCCTGGTTGGAGCAGTGGAGGGGTATGCAATAAATCCGTAGAACTTATTGCTGGGGTTTTGAAGCTTTGAAACAGGTCAATTTACTTTCCTGTTCCATAGGATTTAATTCATTAGACCTCTGCTATAAAAATTTATTGGAGAA
Organism: Cabassous unicinctus; assembly: GCA_029593785.1. NCBI lineage: Eukaryota > Metazoa > Chordata > Mammalia > Cingulata > Chlamyphoridae > Cabassous > Cabassous unicinctus. The sequence goes on along the minus strand of JAQZBX010029667.1, from coordinate 571 downwards.
GTTGAATCATAAAGTCAACCAGAAAGAAAGGATTTGGTGATAAGTCGCGTAGGTGTCATAATGTGAAGAATAAAATGCTACAGACAAAATAGTGGTATTTATTCACTGCTTTTAGAAGTGAAACAGCTAGAAAAAGATAACAAAACTGTATTCCCAGTGATGATAAATTCTAGTTCTGCAAACTTTACAATGACTTGTGAGAGTGGCAAGCTTGTTATATTATTAGATACATGATTACTGTATCAGTGCCCTCCATATATACATTTATGTGTGTGTGTTCTCCTAAGTGGGGCAAAAGACTTGATTTGGAAATAAAAATAATTGCTCCCTCTTTTATATAAGTTTGGGGAAGATATAAGTCTTCTGCTCACATGCTTTTTTTCCAGTTTATAGGTGTGATTAAGACTTTTCGAGCTGCATTATTAAATAAGTGAACAAATTAAATAAACAAATAGAAATCTCCCTACACAAACAGAAAAACAAACAAATGAAATACCTTGTGATTAGCTCTCATTCCTCATCAAGTGTCATATCTTTTTTATTCTGTTCTTTTCTCTTACTGTTAAACACC